>PVHP010039039.1:0-16571 GCA_004024765.1 Zapus hudsonius | reverse complement strand
CACACACACACACACACACACACACACACACACACACACACACACACACACACCCTAAGCTGGTGCTGGGCACTTCTGGGGCGGGGCTGGGCTGGCGCTCCTCTTCTGGGTGCCAGGAGCACTGGTCTCGGGACCCCCTCTCCCTTCCCTGCCCTGGCTCCTCCCAGGGGCGTGTCCCGGGTAAGGAGCTGCTAGCACTCCCCGGAGCCCGTCCGGCCCGGCGTCCTGGCTGCCCTGGCACCCCTTCCCCGGCTCCGGGACACCCTGGGTAAGTGGTCCAGCGGTGCCAGCTGTGCGCCCCGGGGTGGGAAGCGAGCTCCCAGCCCCTCCCCAAGTTTACAGCTCAGTGCTGGGGACCCCCTGCCCCCATCCTTCCGGCCTCTCCACCCCGGCCGATCCCTGGTCCCCCTGTCTTTCCCCCGCCCGCCACTCATTCCCCAAGGGGGACTTTTGCCCCCTGGGTCCCTGGCCTCCGGCATGGCACAGCCGTGGGGGGAGGGAGCTGGAGGTTAGGGTCCCTCCAGCACAGAGCCTCCCCGTGGGCAGCCCAGCCCCCAGCCCTCCCGCCCCAGCGTGAGATCGCTCCAGCAACCCCGGAGCTGCTCGTAGGTTGGGGGACAAAGGGACGCCTTGTCATTCCTGGACGAGCCCCACCGGCACCCGGGACCCGGCTGGGAGTCTCTTGGGGTGGAAGGAGCCTGGGAGGGGTGACCCCTTCCCACCCCCACCCCCATCCCCGGCCCTGCTGCTCACAGGGGAAGTACTGTAACCACAGTGAATCAGGCATCTGTCACCCAGACATTCGCAACATCCTCCCGCCGTTGGGTTCCGAGGTGTCTTGGTGGTGGGAGGCGCCTCGCAGGCCTGGGGGGGGGGTAAAGGAGGCAAGCACGCGGGGGAAACTGCTCAGGGCTCCCACACCCGCTGCCACCCACGGAGGCCTTTGTCTGTCAGACTGTGGCTTTCAGATCGCTGCTAGCAGGTTTCCCTTCCTCCAAGCCGCAGGCTCAGACCCGCTGCCCAACTCTCTGAGCCTGGGGAGGCCTGCTACAACAATATCAGAATGCCACATATTCACTGCCCTCCGTGCCCAGGACTGCTGAGTGTTCATTGCCAAATTTGGCAGATTTCACTGGATAAAATAGCCATAGTCTGTAAAGCCTATAGATTGTGACAGGGAAGTGGGCAGGGCACAGGATCGCAGTAGATCAGAGGAAGTCCCTAAATTCTTTTGGGACACCAGTCTGCTGGCTCCTCCCCTTCCTTTCCCCTCCCTTCTAAACCTTAGCTCCTTTCTTCTGCAGCCTCCGGACCCTATCCAGCTCTTCCTCTCCCCAGGTGGGGCTTCCATGGCTCCACCCACCTCCAGCAACCCAGCACATGCCCACTTTGAGAGCTTCCTGCAGGCCCAGCTGTGCCAGGATGTGCTGAGCAGTTTCCAGGGACTCTGTGAGGCCCTGGGCGTGGAGCCTGGTGGAGGTTTGCCCCAGTACCACAAGATCAAGGCCCAGCTCAACTACTGGAGCGCCAAGTCGCTGTGGGCCAAATTGGAAAAGCGAGCCAGCGATCCTGTCTACCAGCAAGGCCAAGCCTGTACCCAAACCAAGGTGGATGGATACCCGGGGTTTGGGAGTGGTGTAGGCAGTGGGAGAGTCAGAAGAGGATGATGAGATACCATGCTTGCCCTGCCCGGTGTGTGTTTGCAGTGCCTGGTGGTGGGCGCTGGACCTTGTGGACTGCGAGCGGCTGTAGAGCTGGTACTGCTTGGGGCCCGGGTGGTGCTGGTGGAAAAACGCACCAAGTTCTCTCGACACAATGTGCTTCACCTCTGGCCCTTCACCATCCATGACCTGCGGGCCCTCGGAGCCAAGAAGTTCTACGGGCGCTTCTGTACTGGCACCCTGGACCACATCAGTAAGGACCGCATAGTAGCCCCCAGGGGCAGGCGTGCTTAGTCCTAAAGCCAGGCCAGTGGGAGGCTGTGGGGCCAGACAAGAGGCAAGGGAGACATCTGTATTATGGCACCCATGACAGCCCCGGGTGTTCAGAGTGGTGTGGGCATAGGCTGTTCCCAGAGACATTCTCCAGCTCCGACCAAGCACACAGCTGAGCAGCCTGGGCCCTTGTTCCTAATGTCCCCTCCCTTCCAGGTATCCGGCAGCTGCAGCTGCTTCTACTGAAGGTGGCTTTACTGTTAGGGGTGGAAATTCACTGGGGTGTCACTTTCACTGGCCTCCAGCCCCCTCCCAGAAAGGGTAAGTAGTTCTGTGTTCCTGGGAAGTACCCATCCACCGAGGAGATCTTAGTGGGTGACCAGGTGGGACCAGGAGTCAGCTAAGTCCCCTCAGCTGGACCACCTGTCTCAGCCTCAGTGAGTATACAACTAGGGGTCACAGCCAGAAATGGATGGCTTTCTGTGAAGGTGTGACCTAGTGGGTCACTGCTTTCTAAACTGCAGAACCCTTTACATGTTTATTTAAATTGTTTCTTTGGCTTGACCTGGCCATAGAGGACCCCTCTGACTTTCATACCTCTGTCCCAGGAAGTGGCTGGCGTGCCCAGCTCCTGCCCGATCCCCCAACCCAGCTGGCCAACTATGAATTTGATGTTCTCATCTCGGCTGCAGGAGGTAAATTCGTCCCTGAAGGTGAGTGGTCCCTTCCTCCAAAAAAGCTAGCATCTTGTACGCCTCTGGTCCTTTCTAGAAGTGTTATTCCTCATCCTGGTGCCGTGTCCACCCCTAGGCTTCACCATCAGAGAGATGCGGGGCAAGCTGGCCATTGGCATCACGGCCAACTTTGTGAATGGGCGCACAGTGGAGGAGACCCAGGTGCCCGAGATCAGCGGTGTGGCCCGGATCTATAACCAGAAATTCTTCCAGAGCCTGCTCAAAGCCACAGGTCTGGCTCCATGCTGGCTTGCCCTGACTGTGGGTTGGTTCCCACCTCTCCCTCCCAGACCTGTGCTTAGCCCAAGGCTTGTCCTTCCTTGTGGTCTCAGCAGCAGAAGGGAAAGAACTGTCCACAGGGACTAAGCAGTCACAGCCCCCCTGGGAAGTTCTCACGAAATGCCCTGGAGTTTGGCTCTTACTCCTTTGGCTGAGGTACAAAGGTGATGTGAATGAAGGCGGAAGTGAAGCTCAGGAGGGGAGGATGCCCTGTGTTTGCTTTGGCTCCCCACGGCCATGTGACTGTGGTACAGGCCTTCCAGCTGTCACTCCACCTGACTTTCCATCTTGGTTCCAAGCCGCCAGGGCAAACTGTCTGACTCCTGGGGCTCTGTGCATGGAGCACTCAGTGCACTAGGCTCTGGTCACAGCCTCAGAGCCCACACTCATCTGCTGTCCTTTCAGGCATTGATTTGGAGAACATCGTCTACTACAAGGATGACACCCACTACTTTGTGATGACAGCCAAGAAACAGTGCCTTCTTCAGCTGGGGGTGCTGCGTCAGGTGAGACCTGGGCCAAGGCAGGGGGAGGCCAGCGGGAACAGCACCCACCCCCTGGCTGTGGCTGTACCTGTACCTGATCCTCTCCTGCTCCTTCCTGGCATTAACTCCACCTTGACAAACTATTTTTGGAGGGGTTGGTCTTTGAGGCAGGTCTCACACTACCCTAGGCTGACCTGGAACTCGCTCTATAGCCCAGGATGGTTTCAAACTCGTGTTGATCCTTTAACCTCGGCCTCCAAGTGCTGGGACTAAAGGTGATCACCATCACACCCTGCTTGACAAGCTCTTGCATCCTGTGTTTTCATGGCCTCAGGAATCATATTCTGGGCTAAACTTTCTATCAGCCACAGTTCTCCACATGAGCTCCAGAAGGGCAGGGTTTTGTCTATTTTTCCTGCTTGCTGTTACTTCCAGTGCCAGAGTCGTGTAGTGAGCCCCCAGTTTTTCACTGAATGGGGGAACTAGCTGAGCACAGTGCTGAGAGCTTGCTTGGCATTTTCTCATCCAATTCTTGTGAGAACTCTTAAGTTAGGTCTCTTGTCTTTACGTTCTGGCCAAACTGAGGCACTGACAAGTTCAGGGCAAGTGTATGACAGCAGTGATGTTGGACTTCGTGGTAGAGCAGAACCTGGGCTCCCCAGGGGCAGAGGAAGGGGTCTTGGATTTGGGAGCTGGGTGCAGCTTCCAAATGCTGTTTAGCCTGGGCAGCCCCTTCCCTTCTCTGGGCCTCAGCATGTACACCTTCTACACCAAGGGATGGGATTGGCCCAAATGACCTTGCTCTCAGAGGTCTCAAAGGTTCTGTTGGCCATGTAGGACTGGCCAGAGACCGACCTGCTGCTGGGCAGTGCCAATGTGGTACCGGAGGCTCTGCAGCGCTTTGCCAGGGCTGCCGCTGACTTTGCCACACACGGCAAGCTCGGGAAGCTGGAATTTGCTAAGGATGCACATGGGCGGCCTGACGTGGCTGCTTTTGACTTCACCAGCATGATGCGGGCAGAGAGCTCCGCTCGTGTGCAAGAAAAGCACGGTGCCCGCCTCCTGCTGGGCCTGGTGGGGGACTGCCTGGTGGAGGTGAGGCTTCAGGAAGCATAGTGTTCTCATGGTTTGGGGGGAGCTGCCTAATGGGGGAGGGTAAGAAAGCTCTGCTTGGTGGAGGTGAGAACTGGTGTGAAGGGACCCTGGGCCCTGCTCCAACTGGGTAACTGGACTTGGGAACCTCTCACAGCCCTGTTTTCTGTCCCTCTGACTCTGTAGCCCTTCTGGCCCCTGGGCACTGGAGTGGCCCGGGGCTTCTTGGCAGCCTTTGATGCAGCCTGGATGGTGAAACGGTGGGCAGAAGGCGCTGGGCCCCTGGAGGTATTGGCTGAACGGTAAGGCCGCCGGAGTTGGGGAACTAGTTTAGAAGGGGCAGGATTTGGGACAAGGGTAGTAAGAGGGGAAGGAGGTGCTAGGGGAAATGGAGGGAGACCTGGGCAGTTCTTGAGGGGTGGGTGTTGACAGGTACCCTCCCATTGGTGCCCCTGCCCCCATCACCTCTTCAGTGAGAGCCTATACCAGCTTCTGTCACAAACATCCCCGGAAAACATGCATCGCAATGTAACCCAGTATGGGCTGGACCCAACCACCCGCTACCCCAACCTGAACCTCTGGGCCGTGACCCCTAATCAGGTCAGACCCTGCACCTCCACCGGACTTCCTGTCAACCTCCTCCTAGGCCAGGCCTTCCCTGCTCATCCACTGCCTGTGGGGAGGAGGGAAATGTCATTCCTACCCCAAGCTGTTCCCTTCCTGGGCCCCTGGGCTGGATGGTCATCTGCCTGTGACTCAGAGGAACTGTCTTAGGTACGAGACCTGTATGACATGGTGGCCAAGGAGCCTGTACAGGGAAAAAGTGACAAGCCAGATGCGGGGAAAACAGCCACTGGTGAGCGGTCCTCCTCCGTCAGCCAATGAGGCTTGTTGGCTGGGGTGGTTTGGTGGGGGGCCCTCTGGGGAAGGGAGGGGTCTCAGAACCCGAGTGTCAGCTGTGTGGAAGAAGCTCAGTGGTGACCCTCCTCTGGCATCGGCTGCATGGCACCTGCCCTCTCCCAGCTCTTCTCCCTACCCCTTCCAGCCAGCTGTGCAAGCCACAATCTGCCTTTTCTACCAACCTCCCTGGCCTGCTCTGCCACATGTCCTGGCCTCTGTGGGTCTCTGTTGGTTCACTTTAATCATCGTCTAACTTCATGCCAAGAAGGGGTGGTTAAATGAGTGGGCATAAACGAGTTGCTGCAAGTGGGAGCAGTAGGCTACACCCCATTTCCCATAAGATGCCCATGCGTGGCATTGAGGCTGTGTGCAAGGCATGGGGCAGAGGGGCCTTGGGCATAGCATAGTTTTTTCCTCCCAGGGTCAGCGGGCACACAGGAGGAGCTCCTACGCTGGTGCCAGGAACAGACAGCTGGGTATCCGGGAGTCCACGTCACTGACTTGTCTTCCTCCTGGGCTGATGGACTAGCGCTGTGTGCCCTGGTGCACCACCTGCGGCCTGGTCTGCTGTGAGTCGGGTGGGGGGGGTGGCACCAGGTCCCCAGCAGATTGCAACCCTCTCACGTGCCTCACCCCTCCCTTCTGCACAGGAAGGAGGTGCTGTGAAGGAGTTGGCACACCTCCCCTAGAAGTGGTATTGCGGCCTGGCTCTGTCTTCTGACCTGGCAGTTTTAATATAATCAAATGCACTGAACAGAGATCAGAAATGTCAGACAGACAGGATGAAGCTTACTGATGGAGCATTCGCCTAGCAAAAGTGAAGCCCTGGGTTCAATCCCTAACACTGCCAAGAAAAGATGTGTGTGGAGAGAGGGGGATGTCAAGTATGGTGGTTCATGCCCGTAATTGCACAGAGGCAGGAGGATCACTCCAAGTTTGAGGCCACCCTGACCCGAAACCAGGACAGCCAGAGCTACATAACAACATCCTGTCTCAAAAGCAACACCGAAATAAATAAATGAATAATAAATAAGGAAATGCCTCTCCCCACACACAGAGAAGTGGTGGCAGAGACAGCAAGCCATCTTTCCTGCACTCACCTCCCTTTGCTGGTCCTTGCCCCCTCCTGGCCTTTTCTCCCTTGTACCTCTCTCATGTCCCATTTTCTTCTCTTCCGAAATCCCCACAGGGAACCCTCAGAGCTGCAGGGGCTGGGAGCTCTGAAAGTCACTGCTCGGGCCCTGGAGGTGGCCGAGCACGAACTGGGCATCACACCGGTGTTGTCTGCACAGGCGGTGGTGGGAGGCAGTGACCCCCTGGGCCTCATCGCCTACCTCAGCCACTTCCACAGTGCCTTCAAGAGCATGCCCAATAGCCCAGGTGACCTGGAGGGTATATGGGCAGGTCAGGAGGGTGGGCATGCAAAGAGGGAAGGAGGCACCCTCCAAGGGCTCCCCTGGGCTGGAAAGTACCTATGCCACCCTGATGCCTCGAATCTGCCTGCAGGTCCCGTTGGCCAACCCCCTCCTGGCACCTCCAGCGCGGTACTATTCCTTGGAAAACTCCAGAGGACCCTGCAACGGACCCGGGACAAGGTCTGAGCATGGCTGAGATGCTGGGGAGGACATTCCCAGTGGGGGAAAGGGAAGACAGGGGCTCAGCCTCGTGTTCACAGCTATAGGCCTTGTTACAGGAAAATGGGGAGGACTCCGGTACCAAGAAGCCTCGCCTGCAGGTAAATGCAGGCAGGGGTGGGATGACCCCTTCCCCAGTACTGTTCCTCTGTCTGCCCTCCACCCCAAGTCCTGTAGCAAGCAGCCCATCCTGTCTGTCTCTTACCTCCCTCCCTCCCTTCCAGCCCTTTCCGCTTATTTGCACACTTCTGCTCCCCTGCTGATACTGCCTGAGCGCTTACCTCCTCAGGTAGAGGCAGAGACCCCAAGTACCGAGGAGCACCCATCTCTTCCTGAGCCCAGTGTACCCCAGACACCCCCACCCCAGCTCCAGGAGGTGAGAGCCAGGGCTGTCTGCAGGCAGAGCCCTGGAGAGGGCAGGGAAGGAGGGTTTCAGGGGAAGGGAAGAATTTGGCAGCAGGCCTTGGCTCCAGTGATCCTGGGTCATGGGGTCCACACAGGTTGGTCCAGAGGATCTGTGTACACTTTGTGGGGAACACCTCTACATCCTGGAACGCCTCTGTGTGGACGGCCTCTTCTTCCACCGCAGCTGCTTCCGCTGCCATGCCTGTGAGGCCACCTTGTGGCCAGGTGGCTACGGGCAACACCCGGGAGATGGTGAGCAAGCTTGAGAGAGGTGTTAGAGGGACTCTGGGCCTGGCTGCTGGAGGGCAAGGCTGCCAGACATGATGTAGCACTTCCTCTGTCCCCTCCAAAACTCCAGATATGGGGCTCTGAGGAATCGGGAGGCTTCACCTGGTAGTTCGGAGTGTCTGGACATTGGGCTGATCCCTCTCTCTACCTCCTGGACCCCACTTTACCCAGGCCATTTCTACTGCCTCCAGCATCTTCCCCGGCAGGGCCTTGAAGATGATCGTGATGGAAACCCTGGGAGCTCGGTAAAAACCAAAGGCGTGTGTGTGTGTGTGTGTGTGTGTGTGTGTGTGTGTGTGTGTGTGTGTGAATAAAGGGGTCTCCCATCCCCAGCTGGACCCCAGTGAGTAGACTTTGCTGGCAATAAATGGATGCTGGTCTCCCACCTACAGCTGAACTCCAGAATCCACACATTACCTAACAATGTCCACTAAGTGGGACTGAGTGCCAGAGCCCACTTGGGCCCAGTATGTGTAGTGTGGACAATAAGCAGCAGGCCCTGACCAGACCACATGGTGGCTTTTCCAGGAGATTCCTATACCAAGTGACAGTAGCCTGCCACCAGGCCCCTCAATGCCTACAGCTCTGCCTGAGGCAGCCATCCCTGTCCCAAGCCCCAGCCAGCCTACCCGCCAGCTGATCCGCATCTCCAGCCTTGAGCGCCTGCAGCTGTCCTCCTTGGCCATCACCCCTGATGCGGACACGGAGCCTCCACCCAAGCCCCCGCGCAGCTGCTCTGCCCTGGCCCGCCAGGCCCTGGAGGGAAGCTTTGTGGGCTGGAGTATGCCAGTCCAGGGACCACAAGGTAGCTAACTGTTCTTCCACAGAGGTGGGTGCAGGGGTACAGGGGTTTCTGCAAGAGGACTCTAGGCTATAGAAAAGGAGGTCATGGGGATCCCAGGCCATTTCTCTCTCTCATCTACTCAGTTCCTGAGGCCATGGGGCAGGAGGAAGAGAGTCCTTCCTCCAGTGAGGAGGAGGAAGAGGAAGAGCTACCTTTGGAGTCAGACTTGGAACAGGTGAGTGGCAGGAGCCTGGCCCAAGCCAGGAGGCATCTGCCGGACACTCTCCACCATAGTAGTGCCAGTAGGCTGCACCCTTCTTACCTGGTCTCCCTTAAGCCTTCATCTCATCTACAAGAATTTCCCCATTTCCAGCCCTTCTGGTTCCCCCCACTCCTGCTCACCACAGGGCCAGATCCTATCACTGACTGGCCCGATCCTCCCACAGACCCTGCTGACTCTGTCCAAGAACTCAAGTACCATGAGCAAGTACCCAACATGGTGCCGAACCCTGATGCGCCGTGCAAAAGAGGAGGAGATGAAGAGGTTCTGCAAGGCCCAGGTAAGACGATGGCTGCAGTTCTGCTGGAGTCAGAGGTAAGGCTGAGATCAGAGCATGTCCTGCGCTCAGTTCTTGAGCAGTCCAGGGCCCCCTTATCTTCCCCTCCTCAGGCCATCCAGCGGCGACTGAATGAGATTGAAGCCTCTCTGCGGGAGCTGGAGGCCGAAGGCATGACTCTGGAGGTGGCCTTGAGGAGCCAGAGTAGTAAGTGAAAAGGGGGAAGTGGTCATACTCCTGGCTTCTGGTACCATCCATGCTCAGCCCCCAGCAATCATCAACCCACCAGGTTCTGGCCCAGAACAGGTCTGGACCATCTACACAACTGCCCGCCCCCACACCCCACTTCTTCCTGGATTCTGTGGCCCTCTCCTAGCTCAGATCCTGTAATGATTGCCTCCTGACCACTCCCTTCCCCCTTCCCATCAGGCTCCCCAGAGCAGGAAAAGAAGCTCTGGTTAGAGCAGCTGCTGCATCTTGTCCAGAAGAAAAACAGCCTCGTGGCTGAGGAGGCTGAGCTCATGATCACGTAAGGCATGGGCGAGGGACCGGCCCCAGCCCCAAGGTCCCCCTGCCCCCTGCACCTCTGCAATCCCAACCTCCACAGGGTGCAGGAGTTGGACCTGGAGGAGAAGCAGCGGCAGCTGGACCAGGAGCTGCGAGGCTACCTGAACCTGGAAGGTCAGTTAGCCATCTCATGACCATGGATACTGACCCAACAACACAGCCCTCTAGTCCCTGTGCTGCTGAGACACTTGGGGGTGGGGGGCAGGGGTGGGGGCTTCTGGACCTTCACTCTCCTTTCAATCCGGCCTGTACAGATGGGCTTTTGTGAAATTTTTTCCCCTCAAAATGCCAAGCATCAGCCCCCAGCAGACCTAGGTGTGCAGAGGCCGGGCAGCAAAACCTGGGCTGCAGAAACTGCACAGGCTGGGGGCTTAGCCTCTCCTGCCTCCCTGCCCAGGTCCCTGTTCTCTAAGCCTCACTTTCTCCCTTCAGAAACCCTGAAGACAGCTGCTGACCAGCAGGCCGAGGAACAGGTCCTGAGGAAGCTGCTGGATGTGGTGAACCAGCGGGACGCCCTCATCCAATTCCAGGAGGAGCGCAGGCTCAGCGAGCTGACCACGGGGATGGGGGCCCAGGGCTAGGAGGCAGCTGTGTGCCTGCTTGCTCCAAGAAAGACACCCCACGACATCACCCCTGCTCATCTGGATGGCCCAAGAGGAGGCCTTACTGTTTACAGTAAAAACATTTCTGCCATAAACAGGGTTTATGCTCTGTGCAGGTGGGGACAGGGATTTGTGGGATGGGCAGACTTCCACAGGTCCACACTGTCAATCACAACTCCCACCATGGCCTCTCCAAGGAAAAAGACAGAGCCATAGAGGGTTGCACTTTATCATTCTTCAGCTCTGCCCTCCAGCTGTCAGGAGTGGAGCTAGCTGAGGCTCTGAGCCAAGGTCCTAGGTCTCTCTTGCTCTTCCCAGCACATGCTGGAGCTCAGACTGGACCCGACATAAGGCTTTGGCCTCCTGCATGTGGAAGAGGTAGACTGCACCTGCTCCCAGGACCAGTCCTACATTGGGTGTCCAGAGCATTATGGCCACTTCCCTGGCCCCTTCTCCTGCTGCCAGCACACACAGCAAGGCCAGGAAAATGAGCCCCAGAACAATCATATAGCCAGCAAGTGTAGCCCACCAACGAGCTTGAGCTATACCTAGCCCCAGCTCGGTCCAGGCCTCCCTCAGCATGCTGATCAATGACGATGTTCCTAGTGGTCCTAGAATGAAGCAAGACAGTGTGTGTGTGTGTGTGTGTGTGTGTGTGTGTGTGTGTGTGTAGGGAGGAGGAGGTTAGAGTGGAGGGGTTACACTAAGGTGGAGAAGGGCAAAGAAAAGGGAGGGTTGACTCACCATGGGCAGGGCTGGGGGCGTGCTGGGGTGGGTTATGCCTCACATACAGAGTAGCCATGAGGGCTTCATGATCTGAGAGGGGTGTGCCATCATACGGGTCATGGCCTGTAGTAGTTTTGAGAGTCTTACAGTTGATGCAGAAGCCAGAAACCGCCTAGCAAAAGCAAGGACAGAAAGAACCTTACATTAGAGAAGGAAACCAGTTCCCAGCATCCCATTCTTCAGCCCTCAGTTGCCCAAGCCTGGTTAAGCTAAACAAAAGATCAGTCTAGGCAGGTGGGTAAAGAGAGAAGGAAGAGAGAGGGAGTGGGTAAAGGCATGGGGAAGGAGTCTGACCTTATAAAGCACATAGTCAATGCGGATTCCCAAGGGAAATGGTCCTAAGTCTTGCTGGCTGAAGTAGCAGTTCTTGGGTACCATGGTACAGCCATCTTCAGAGCCCTAGGGGGACAAGGGGCTGGGGTGTTCAGGGGCTTGGAGATGGAGAGAGATGAGGGAGTAGGGAGGGAACAAGCAGGCTCTCACCGTGAAGTCCTAGGTCTCAAGGTATGCATCACGCAGCCCTGTCCACTCCTTCAGGATGCAGCAGCCCAGGTCTTTAGGATGCATGTTGAGGTCCCCACACAACAGAACCACATCCGTAGTCTTGGATGTATGGCTGGGGGAGCCATGGTGGTGAAAAGGGGTTCTTCCCTTACCACCTCTACCCTGGAAGTAAAACCTAGGCCACCCTTCAGCCCCCTGGGTCCCATTCCACTTCCCCTGCAAAGCCCAGGCTCACACACTGGATGAATTGGGCCAGTTCCCAAGCTTGGGCCACACGGTGTGCTAGGTAGATGTCCTTCTGTCGACTGTACTCGGCATGTAGCTACGTGAGATATGAGAGAGCAGTTAAGACGAAGGGCTCCAAGGGTTGTCCAAAGTGGGGCTGCATCTGTCACTTGGCATGGTGTTTGGCACAGAATGGGTGAACCTTGCCCACTGCTACCTTTTGACTCTACACACCTCACCCTCAGATAGCACAGTTAAAGGAGTCCCTTCTCCACCTCAGGACTGGACTGCCTGTCCCAGCACCTAAGTTGGGCCGGCTTCACTCACATGGGTCACGTAGACATTGAGCACCAGTCCACTTCGGTGGAGCACCAGCAGCCCCGCAGCCTTTCCACAGAACCAATCACCATGATGGATCTACAGGCAAGAGAAGGCAGGAAGTCAGGGCACTGCTACTGGCCAGCCCCTGGGGTCCCCAGGAGGGCTGGCTCCTCCACCTAGTGTTAGCTGAGGTGGAAGGCTTACCATATAGGGGTAGCCATTAAGGGTGTAGACTTGCTGGATAATCTCTTGGAACGGGTGTTTGGAGAAGACACAGAGGCCACTTCCAATGACCCCGCTGAAAGCCAAGCCTTGCTTAATCACCAGAAAAGGGGGGAGGGGCACACCCAGGCCTCCTCTTCCTCTCCCTTGCCTCCCAGCTCTGATAAGCATCTCCTGAATGCTGAGATTAGCTCCAGAACAAAGCTAAGAACAGCTCTCACAAGACCCAGATGGGCTGAAGACCTGGGATCTTTCAGGCTCCCCCTCCCCTGTTCCAACACACTGGGGGAAAAGTGAGGAGGGTGTATGTAGCCCAGAGCTTCCAGGTCTGAGAACAGGCTCCTGCTCAGAGACTTCTCACCTTCTGAAGCAGTGAGCTGCAGGATAGGTGAGGGACAGCTTCTGTCTCAGGTACTGAAAATCATGCTCACTCCACACCTGAGGGAAGGTTGGAAGATGCTAGCTGGGCCTGCCTCCCTGCCTCCCTCCCTCCCTGGAGCAGACTCCTCCTGCACCTGCGCCCCGGATGCCCTCCTCGAAGCCTGGGAGCGAATGCAGGGAGACCTCACCTCCTGCAGCAGCGCCAGGCCAAAGCTCTCAGTGTTCAGAAAGTCTCCCAGGCGCTTCATGCAGTCGGCTCGATGCTTGCTCAGGTAGGGGATGTCCCTAAGAGAGGGCAGGAGCAGGCCATGGGACATGACAGTGGCCGCTGGGGGCTCTGATGGTTTGGGGTCCCCACAGCACCCCGGGATGAGATCGTGGGGGCGGGACAGGGCCGAGACCCGGAACCGGATGGTGGCGGGCGCACTCACCAGCAGTTGAGGTTGAAGACCCGCAGACGCACACAGAAGTTGGGCTTCATGGCCGGGGTGCTGGGGGTGGGAGGCGGCGCGCACAGGTAGCCGAGACCTTGACCCCCGACCCCGGGGGCTCCCCAATCCCACGCGGCTCGGGACGAGTGGTGACTCCCGCCTTCCCCGGACAACAGGCCGGCTGACCCAGATGGAGCAAGTCCGCCAACCGGAAAGGAGATGGGATGGCGAAATCCCCGCGTGTGCAGGTGGGCGAGGGTCCCCGGGGGTCCCCAGAGGGCGCCCTGGCGGACGGCTGCGGGATCCTCGGCCCCTCTGTGGCTTCCCCTCCCTGGGCCCCCGGGACGATCCTCTCCAGCAACAGGGCCCCGGCGGGAGGACCACAGGCCCCGCCCCCGGCACCAAGCCCCGCCCCTACGGCCCTGCTCCAGCCCCGCCCCCGCCGCCCGGCTCCAAGCCCCGCCCCCGCCCCCGCCTGACTCCAAACCCCGCCCCGGGCCGGCCAGCTCCAGGCCCCGCCCCACCGCCAGGTTCCAGGCCCCGCCCGGGCGGGGGCCGCGCAGTTGCCGTGGCGACACGCTGTGTTCCCGCTCCGCGGGGCGTCGGAGCGCAGCCATGGCTGGCAATTGGCCGTGCGCGCCCAAGTCCGCCCCGTGCCCGCCCGTGCGGGTGCCCGAGCGGCCGCTCCAGGTGAAGGTGGTGGGTCTCTTCAAGGACTTGGGATTCCAGGTCACCAAGACCAACCCCCGGGCGCGTGCAGCGCGCGTGGGTGCCCGATGGCTGAGCGCGTCTTCGACCACGTCCTCCACGTCCCCAGTGTAGGGCACAGAGCCAGGGGAGGGGCCTTTCCCTTGGGGAGGGGTAATTCCCATCCCTACTTATCTAGATGCGCTTTAATTTTTTAAAGTATTATTTAGTTGCAAGCATAGAATTGATTTTTTATATTATTTATTTGCACCTGGAGAGAGAGAAAGGCAGAGAGAATGGGCGCGCCAGGGCCTCCAGCCTCTGCAAGCGAACTCCATTTTGTGCATCTGACTCTGTGGGCACTGGGGAATCAAACCAGGGCCTTCAGGCAAGAGCCTTAACCGCTGAGCCATCTCTCCGGCCCCTTGATTATTTTATTTATTTACTTATTTTAACCAACTCCTTTCCCAGGTGGTTCTGGAAGGTCAAGAAATTGTAGCAGTCTCTACATTGCAACTGAATTACATGCGTCAATTCATGTCTTTCTCAAGAAATGGCCTACGGAGCCTTGAAAGATTCATATGTAGCTTTGTAAACATTTAGAGCAATACAACAGGAAAACACTTGAAGAAACAAAGGCGTTAGGTAGGCCAGGCAGTCCTGCAGGAGATGGAGTGTTGAAGCCCACATGTCAGTGCCTCTTTGGAGTTAGCGTTTTGCAAAATTTTCCAGACTCTGGCCATTTTTGTTGATGTCTCCCAAATTACCCAACTGGATACTGAACAACAAAATGCAGCCAAATAGAATTCACCTTAAGAAATCCCTGTCCCATGTGGCTGGAGAGATGGCTCAGAGGTTAAAGGCACTTGCAGGCAAAGCCTGGCTGCCTGGGTTCGATTCCCCAGTAGCCACATAAAGCCAGATGCACAAAGTCACCCATGTGTCTAGAGTTCATTTGCAGCCTCAGAAGTCCTTGGTGTGCCCATTCTCTCTCTCTCTCTCTCTCTCTCTCTCTCTCTCTCTCTCTCTCTGTCTCACCTCTCTCTCTCTCTCTCTCTCAATCTCCTAAATAAAAAAAATATTTTAGAAAGAAATCTTTTCCCTTGCCAGTTTCAGAGTTGAATTGGTTTATTTGTCTGAAGATTTGATGGTGTGTTTTGGTTTGGGTTTGGGTTTTTATTTGAATTAATGTTTTATAAGGCTGAAGTTATATTTGGCAAATTGGAGTATCTTTTCTGTTTTATTAACTCCTTTTCTGAGAGCATGTTTCTTATGGTGGCTTCATGCTGCAAGGAAAGTTTTTCTTATTTCTTTTTTTTCTGTGATGTCCAGGTAGTAAATACATTAGATCTTCTGAAAAATAGTCTCACAACACTTCAGCTTTGTCTGTATGTTGTGAAAGCAGCCACAGGAAGTAGGTATGGTTTCATAGGCTCATAATCCTAGCATTAGAAGCTGAGGCAGAAAGAGGTCAAGCCGGGCGTGGTGGCTCACGCCTTTAATCCCAGCATTTGGGAGGCAGAGGTAGGAGGATCGCCATGAGTTCAAGGCCACCCTGAGACTAGAGAGTGAATTCCAGGTCAGCCTGGGCTAGAGTGAGACCCTACCTCAAAAAAACAAAAAAACAAAAAAGAAAAAAAAAAAAAAGAAAGAGGTCAAGGCCAGCCTGGCTACATCCTGAGACACTGACTTGTGAAGAGAACAGCAGCCAAAACATGTAAATGACAAGCAGTGCCCCGCACACTCACTTGGACTTGCATATACTATTGATTTTTCAAGGTAGGATCTTATTCTAGTCCAGGCTGACCTGAAATTAACTATATAGTCTCAGGATGGCCTCATACTCAGAGCATGCTGAACCAGGGATAGCTCCCATACCCTCTCATGCACATACAAACATGCCACACACGAACATGCAGATGCAGAAAAACTATAGACAGCTCTCTTAAAAAATAAGAACAAAGAATGAAAAAGCAGGATAGTGCTTAATTTGAAAACCACTGACCCGGTCGTTATTCCAGATAGTCGTTGAGTCAGAAATGGCAGCCATCTGTCTGTCCTGCAGGCTTGCCTTCAACTGAGCACAGGCAGCGGAACTGAGTTTCTTACTGCAGTCAAAGAAGGACATGGCCCGATTGCACTTGACCTCTTTTCCCCTTGTCCCAAAGTATGATACACACATGTCCCAGCTTTCTCCCTGCTGGAATGCTCACCCTTGATGAAGCATGCCAGGCCTGTGCCCTTTCAGAGCACCCAGGACCACCAAGCACCATCCTTACCCAAGAAAGTACCAACTGCAGTGGCCATCAGCTTTCCCTGTGGGCCATCTGCTACGACCACAGCTGTGACACCTGTGTAGCTGTAGCAAAGTATGCCGCTGCGCTGGAGTCCGGCAGCTGAAGGGTTGAGGTTGGAGCTTCCTGGAGCGTAGCCTCAAGCAGTTCCCCTGCAATTAGCAGTCGTCATGCAGCCTGAGGTTCCCAGGAAGCCCTGGAGAGCAAAATAGCTCTGGCGACGGTCCTTGTTGGCACTAATCATGATCTTTCTTTGTATGTCCTATCTGTGTATTCTCCCAATGACAGCACACCCAGTACAAGTCAGCGCCAATGTAACTACAGGAAGCTATGATGAATTAGGAAATAGGTGGGTAAATTATAAAGGGAAAAGGCAACTATAGAATACTTTACCTTTTACGAAACGCTTAGCTAGAACAAAGGAAACCCTGGTGTCTGATTAACAAAAAATGAAAGAAA
>PVHP010039038.1:0-16753 GCA_004024765.1 Zapus hudsonius | reverse complement strand
TCATGGTGGGGGAAGTATGGCAGAAGCAGAAAGCAGGACATCACATCTAGTCTTATCAGGTGACAGGAAGCAAGAATGAGCTAGATCACTGATAAATGCCTCACCTAAAAAACTCCAAGGTTCATTCCCGATGACACACCTCCTCCAGCAAGGCTCTACCTGCCAAAGGCACCACCAGCTGGGGACCAAGTATGAGGCTTAATCACAAGCACATGAAGCTATGGAGATATTTTATATTCAAACCACCACAGGTGGTGGGTATACCATGAGGGAAAATCCATTTTTCCCTCATGGTATTGCTATGGGATTGCTGACTTTATAAGAAGAAATGAGAGCAGTGAATGATAGTCTCTCTCTCTCTTTCTTTCCTTCTCTCCCTTCCTCCTCCTTGTAAGGATATGGTAAGAAGGCATCTGAAGGCATCCATCTGCAACCCAAGAAAAAGGCCCTCACCAGGAGTCAGGATTAAGTCAGTCCCCAGCACCTTAATCTTGAACTTCTTGGCCTCCTGAACTGTGAAAAACAAATTTCTGTTGTTTAAGTCACTAAGTGAATGGTAAATTTGTCAAAACAGCCTGAATGAAGAGAGCATACTATATGAGTAGGAAGTTATTAGCAACATAGCAATTAGCAAGGTGCAGCAAAAATGACCACTTGGCTATGCATCAAGGTTCATCTGTCAACTACTACAGTACAATGGTTTGGGAACATGGTCCCACCAGTCAGACATAAACACCCCCACAGAAATGGATTAAATCAGGGTCCAGACATTGACTAGTGGTCAATAAGTTTATCCTGAAGTTACAGCTTGTTGATAGGCATGTAAAGGACTAAAAAGGTCTTATATCCATGTCAGTGTGGTGTCAAAGCCATAGGATTCCTTCTAAATTCTCTATCAATGTTTAAGCACATCCTGATCAAAAGGCCTGGGCATAGAAAAAAAATGGATTTCTCATATCCAACAGTCTCCTTCCCTCTTTTTTGTAGGCCAAAGAGGCCTTACTATGACAAAGGGTACCTTCTCTCCTGGTCAAACCACATCCAATTCTATTTTAAAATTAAATTAGAAATGTTAATAAATAAAATAGTAGGTTATGTCTGGTATCTTTTTCTAATATGTTGAATCATCATAAACAATAAAACATTAAATATATTTTAGTTTCTTAATACCCAATACACTTACATTGGTCATGTTACAGAAACTTCTATACCACTATTGTACTTGATAAATAGATGATTATAGTCTTGTCTATGGCCATACCACTGTCTATGGCCATACCACCCTGAATGCACTTGATCTTGTCAGATAATTAAATTCTAATCATATGTTCAGCAGTCAAGTCCACCTTCAGCTCATGGACCACCTGTGGCCCAGGATACCTATGAATGTGCGTCAACACAAAACCTACTTAAAACATTATGAGGTATTTTATTACCGACATTTGTGGTAACTTGATTACACAGTTCTAAGGTTTGAACTTAGTTGAAAGAGGAATGACAATGTCGCATCTCAGTGTCAAAAAGTTGGACATGCCTGGATGGTCTTCTCCAGCAAGTAATTTGGGATTTTTAATTCTTTGCTTCATTAAGCGTCTTATCTTCAAGTCCTCATTTTTAAGGCCACAAAAATTGCCTACCTCATTTCTGAAGGAGAAATAGCGTGATGTAACAATCATCCTTGGAAGGTTTTTAACCTTCATCTCTGGGAGTGGAATGTATCACTTCCACTCATATATTGCATTGGCTGAAAGTCAGGGATGTGACCACACTTCAATAACAGACTCCAGCAGGAGCCCACTGAAGACTTCACACCTCTGTTTATAGCAGGCCCTGAAAGCAACCACAGGGATGCTTGGGTAGAATGACAGGTATTCTAAAATGTCATGGGAATTGCTATTCTAATAAATGTGTAAAAATCAAACTTCGTTTTTAAGCATACAGTTCATCAACTGTAGCTGGGCATGGTAGTGCACACCTTTAATCCCATCACTTGGGAGGCAAAGGTAGAAGGATCACTGTGAGTTCAAGACCACCCTGAGACTACATAGTAAATTCTAGGTCAGCCTGGGCTATAGTGAGACCCAACTTTAAAAAAAAAAAAAAACAATTAATTCATCAGCTGTATCCATCATACTATATACATTATGGTTTCAAAAGTTTTTCATCACATAACTGGATATTATATCATTGACCATTATCTCCCCACTTCCCTTTTTTTCCAATCCCTGGTAACCATCACTCCATTCTGCTTCTGTGAATTTGACCTATTTAAGATTGCACATGTCAGTGAAATCACACAATATTTGTCTTTCTGTGCCTGACTTTTTTTCCACCTGAAATTGGCTAAAACTAAAGAACTTGAGTATTTTCACCATATAAAGAGAAGGTGATAACTCCCTGGGGTGATGATTATAGCTTGACTGTGGTAATGCTTTCACAATGTATACATATACCAAAAACATCATATATTCCTTGAATATATACAATATTTATTTGTTAAGTATATCACACTAAACTGACAAAAACAAGTAGGTGAATATATAAGAGAATATACACACAGAGAATAATACCACCTGTCAGAGCAGCAAAATCATTTCTAATAGTTCCTTCTTATGTGCAATCTAAATGGTTACCTTCAGTAGATACTAATTCTGTGTTTGTTGGCACCATTCAGTTTTCATCTAGGAATTATAATAAATGTCGTGTGAGCTGGAGAGATTTCTCAGTGGCTAAGAGCACTTCCTGTCCAAGCATGAAGGCCTGAGGAAGGCTGGGTGACCACTCAAGGTCGAATCTCCAGGATCCACATAAAGAGCTGAGCATAGCCATGTGTGTCTTTTTCCCAGGCCCATGGGGAGAAAGACCTGAGAATCACCAGAACTGGCCAAAAAAAAAAAAAAGGCAAATTCTGGGATCAGTAAGAGACTCCAGTTCAAGTAAGAATGCGTGAGAGAATGATGGAGCCAGACATCCGAACTTCCACTCTGGCCACCATACGCCCAGGTATCCCATGGGAAGTGGGAGCATATGGGGTACTGCATGGTCACACACACACACACACACACACACACACACACACACTCACACACACACGACAAAAAAAATCCCAAGTATAATAGAAAACTATGGTTTTCAACCTGCTATCATCATACTCTGATTATAAAGGAACTTTGAAAACACTACATGTTCACATCCCTAATTTTAAACTCCTGGCCACCCTTAACAAATTTATGACTGAAGAGGACCTGCAGGAAACTAACTCAGAACATGTATGGGTTTAGGAGAAAGCTAAGTAGCCCAGTGAAGTTACTACTATGAGTAGTCTCTTCCCATCTGGGAAATATTTCAAATTTAAAGATTAAAAACAGCCTTGCCAAGCCAGGAATGGTGGTCCACGCCTTAAATCCCAACACTCAGGAGGCAGAGAGGATTGCTGTGAATTCGAGGCCACCCTGAGACTACATAGTGAATTCCAGGTCAGCCTGGACTAGATCAAGACCCTACCTCAAAAAAACAAACAAACAAACAAAAAAAAAACCCAGCTTTGCCAAACTTAACGACATCACAGATGAATGGGTTAAAGACCTCTCAACAACTTCTTTACATTTTCATTTCATCTCTATAGGGAAAGAAACAAGTTAGGTTCTGTTTCTTAATTACACACTCCCTCTTCTCCATCTCCTCTTGCAGAGCAATCAGCCAGCTTCTGTGAAGCAAAGATCAGTAAAACACAGCAATCAATGAGTTAACCGGCCATCTAGTCAGAGGCACAGGAAACAGAATCAGAGATTAAAAACAAAATGCCAGGTAGGAACATGGAGGGACAGTAATTAAATAGCCGCTTTCTCACATAGTAGAGGAAGATGGGATGGGTATAACAGGGAAAGAATAGAAACGCATTTTCTAAACTGCTGACCTGTAACAAATAGCTTCAATGATCCATGCTTACATGAATGTGGTTGATGCACACCTTTACAATCTTCCTAATCATTCGATTCTGAAAGATGTGGAAACAGGAAGATCAGAGCTTCAAGGTCATCCTTGTTTATACAGTGAGTTCAAGGACAACCCAATATACATAAGACCCTCTCTCAGAAAAAAAGTCAGGAGTGAAGTTCAAATATTTATTTATGGGTGTAGCTTTATGGTTTGGGTATCAACCCACACATCAGTAGATGCCTTATTTCTTCACAAATTATCTTATTTTGCCAATAGATTTCCCCAGTAGACACACTGCTCAAGAAGTACATTGAATGTTCTGTGAGGCAGTAGAAAATTGTAGGGGAGGAGAGGTGCCTGGAACAGAGACAACAGAGACCTGAAGATGACTTTGATCTTTGCTTTGCACCACTGACCTTCAAGTGGCATTGGAAGCCATGAACCAAGTAAAACAAAGGCAGTCAGTGGCAATGGAGACTCCGTGAGGCTGTAACTCCATAAGGCTATCTAGATGCCATATTGTGTGTTGCTACATGTCCAAAACACTAGGTTTGAATTGTAACTGGACTTACAGAATGCTGGGAAGGTAGCTTGTTTTTAAAAATGCAAAACTGGAACAGAAAGAAATGCAAAAATACTTGTGCATGGATTATGAGTTGTCCTATCTATGGGATCAGCTCATCCAGTTGATTTGTATGAATCAGTGTGATTAGAAAATTTCCCTTATACTGATGCAGGGATGAAGTCCAGGGAGGGATTAGATGTCAATAAGAATACAGGAGACCCCAGGGCAGTGAACTCCAACATCAAGTCCTCGTCCAAGTTAGCAAAGAATTGTAGACACAGACTCAGAGAATAGTAGATTATGAAGGGTGAGGTTTATTCTGGGGACAGTTAGAATCAAGAGAGAAAGCAATAGTGGACTGGGTTTGAATCCCCAGTATCCACATAGAGCCAGATGCACAAGGTGGTGCATGTATCTGGCATCTGGAGTTCATTTGTAGTGGTACATTCTCTCTCTCTCTCTCTCTCTCTCTCTCTCTCTCTCTCTCTCTCTCTCTCTCTCTCTCTCTCTCCTCCCTCCCTCCCTCTCTTTCTCCTTCCCTCCCTCTCTCTCTCTTCTTGAAAATGAATAAATCCATTTTAAAAAGAGGGAATACAAGCAAGAAAGCCCAAGCCAAAATAAATTCTCCCTCTTGTTATCCAGGCTTGGAAATGAGATGAAGACAGAGAAAATCTCCCTTTCATCTCTTTGGGAAAGAGACATATACATGTGGTAAGTAAATTAGGAGAGCCCAAACCAAAGGATTCTCTTCACATAGTGGGTCAGACGACTAGGTGAGAGTCAGGGGCTCAGAGCTTAAAAGAGTGATCACAACTGTAGCAAAGCAGAGAAACACCCAAAGGGAAGCAGAAAAGGCCCCACGTAAAGAAGCCCTCCCCATTCCCAGCCTGGCTAAAACCAAGATCTCCCACACAGAGGGAAAGAGTAAGCTAAGAGAGCAGATGGGGCTGAGAACCAAGACAGCTCACAAATGTGACTTAGGTTTATTTATAGGATCAAACATTGAATCCAGAAGAGTACCATCATCAGACTTGGGTGGCAAAGGAAGAGACCTGATTGGTTGGTGGACTCAAGAGGCCTGGCCAGCTCAGGAAGGGCCAACCCACAGGTGTGTGGAACTGAAGAACAAGCAGGAATCACTGCTAACAAGTTGTGCTTGAAGCTATCTTGGACAAGACTTGGATGAGATCAGACAGGGCATCTGGTCCTGCCAGGGAAGGCAAGATGGCATCCATGTTTCTATAGGCCAGCCTATCAGAAAGAAAAGGTTACCTTGCTCTTGGATCTCTGTCAGAACCTACGTCTCCTCTTCACCCCTGTCCACAAGCAAGCCACGGCATTTAAAAAATATTATAACTCTCTAACTTCTCTCCAACATGACTCTATTTTTTCCATTACACATATGTTTATTAGCAAACTTATTTTTCTCCTTCCCTAGAATGTAAGCTTGGGGAGAGCAAAGCTTGATTGTATTATTGTTACTCATTTCTGCATCCTTGGTGTCTAGAATGTGTTTGGCTCTAAATAAATACTACTGCACTTAGGAGGAAATCACAGTGGTCACTGTCTTGTCAAGGCATGACCTCCTTCAGTAGCAGACACTTTATATGCTGTGATGGTTAGGTTTTGTTGTCAACTTGGATTTTTCAATTATCTTGGGTGGGTCTCTGAGCATGTTTATAGGAAGGCAGCCTCTCAGCAAGGGGCAAGATGTAAAGAAGCTCAAAGAAGCTGGAAGTAAACATCCTTTCCTGTGTGGGCAGTGAAGGAAGGAAAGTCCAGAGACTAAGGAAGCCATTAAGTCTGGGGAAAGGTTGCAAGACCCCACCCTAAGCCTATATAAAGAGGAAGAAATTCTCTCCTTGGCCCTTCTGCCTGTTCCCTGTTCTGTGTGTATGGTGTAGGTGATGGGTTTCTCTCTCTGCTCAGACCTGTGAAAGAACCAGCCTCTTTCGCTGTTATGGAACTTCCTCTCAATCTGTAGTTTCAATAAATACTTTCCTCCCCCAAATTGTGCCTGGTTTGAAGATTCATCCCAGTGGCGTATGGCTGACTACGACACATGCATTACTGAAGCAGTGATCTTACAGGGATAACAGTGAACGCACCTTGTAGCAGTTACCTCCTCTTTCCTGGGACACAACACCCAACCAGTAGCAGCTTATGAAGGGAAACGTTTTATTTCTGGCTTATAGTTTTCAGGGAAAGCTTTAGCAAGGTGGGTAAACACGAAGGAAGCTGGGTCCCATGTTTACACATCATCAAGGAGGAGATAGAGTGAGCTGGCAGGAACTGGCTCATGGAGCTGGATCCTAAAATCCCAAGCCCTGCCACCAGTGACACACCTCCTCCTGGAAGGAGCCACGTCCCCACAGGCCCTACAACTTTCTCATATTTCCACCAGCTGGAAACTAAGTATTCAAAATACATGAGGCTAAACTCATCAAAGTTCTGCGAGGAAATGACAGTGGAGCGTTCCACACTCAGTGAGACATCTCTGTCACACCTTCCAAGGCTGGGGAAGCATTTCAGAAGAGCTATGGAAAGAATGTTAGGAGAACTAGGAAGGCCTTCCTGAGGGCTGTGAGGTTCAGGAAAAGAGATCAAGGCAGAAAAAGTCTTTCTCCCTTCCTTTTATTACAGATAATTTCAGGATCTGTCTTAACCTTGCATTAGAGTAAACAACTATTAGTACAATAGACATTAACCAACGAAATAGTCATTATATCTCCTCTCCAACACTGTGGTTACAACTAGGAGAGAGAGACATTTAGGGACCTGGAGGAAGACAGCTCTGGGTAGCAAAACTGGACAGAGACTTTATAATGATCATATCTCAAAGGAGGCAGAGAAATAATTTGCAGTCGCAGGCTTTCTAAAGAAAATGTTATAAGAAAAAGGAGGTCAAGTTGGGTGCTAGTCAGCAAGAAGCCAGTCTAGAATTTCATCAGAGTAAGGGAAATCTTAAGGCTGTCTTGGCCAGTGTGTCCCTGGGGCACAGCCATGGGTGCTTCTTGCAGAACTAAAAGTGAGTCCTCAAGTTGGTGGAGCACTGTTGTAGTAAATGCAGAAGAAGAATGCAGTGGTTTGTGTTAGGTCGAAACTCAGGCAACACCTCGTTAGGCCCAACCAGTGCGGTTGGCCAAGCTTCAAGAGAAGTGTCAACAGGAGTTACAGATAAAACCTGTCTTGTAAACCCCCTCCTGCTGTGTCTCTGTCCTTCCCCATGCTGAGAGCTACATGACCACCTGGGCCCTTCCCCCAACCTAGCATTCCCCTTCAATTCCTGATCTGACCTTGCCATGTGCTCTTTCCCACTTGGGAGATAGCCTGTAGCCCAGGTCCCTCTCCTCTGATTAAAGCCTTTTCTTTCAGAGTGGTCTCTCATGGTGGTCAGTCTAACAGTTTGAATCATCAAAGAGTACCTTGTCAACTTCCTGCTCCAGATTCTCCATCCATGGGCCCCAACACCAAATGGAAGGTCAAAGAAGGTGATGAGCTCAGGGCTCCATCTTCCTCGTCGCCTCATCTTCCCTCCTCTGCTTAGGTGGAATCCATGAAGATTGTTTCATCCACTTGAAGCAAAACTCAGCCTCGATACATGAAGCATCTAGTGATTCATCTGACCTAACTATATTCTGAATCCCATTTTGAGTTTGCCTCAGGTACCTTAATATACAGTGCTATTGAGGGGGAGGACTAGTATTATCTATCACATTCCCATTTTACAAAGGAAGAAGTTGGCAGAGCAACTATCCCCAAACCACAAAACTAGAGTGGGCAACTGGTGAAAGTGGAATTCAACCCCACAATTGCTGCTTTAATTTCAAGACTTGGCCATGGGCAGCTTTAAACTGGATCTGGTTAAAATAAGCCCACCGAACAGCTCTATTTGTTTGCATGAAACACACTGAAAAGGAAAAAAAAAAAAAAAGAACGTTTACTCTGAGGGCCAGAAGAGACGGTCAAGGAAGCAGATGAGGAAGGTTCAAGGTTCGTCATGAATGTGGGCTAAACAACAAACATTTCAATTGTGATTTCAGCTTTGATCACAGACACGCATCCTTCTCTGGAGTAGTTAGCATCTACAGAGAAACCTCTGGCCTCAACCTCCCCATCCAGTCCTCTCCCTGCTTAAAACACCTGCTCTCATTGTAAGCCTACTAAGCTGTTGTACCTCATTATGGTTAAGATCTAAGAATAAAGCCTTAACGAATTCCGAAATTGTTGTTAATTTACTTCTATAAACCGTGTAATCAGATCCTTTGAAAACAAAACGCTGATTGGTGATTAGTGAATAAAGGAGCTAAAGTAAAATTTGTGGAGATGTTAATCTAATCAGGGTGAAGAGTTGGACCTCAACTCAAGAGAAGTAATGCTCCTCGGTTCCTTTAAAAATGGAGACACTACACACACACACACACACACACACACACACACACACACACACACCTTACATAAAGCTTTAGCACAGAGCTTGCAGTGGTTACAAATGTTCTTAATTAACATAGAAATAACCATCTCATCCATCTTTCTGCCAGTAAATAGATGGTCTCTGAGTTGTAGTTATTTTTGTTTTATCATTTTTAATTTCTCACATTATGGGTGGTTTAACAATTTAGATACTATGTTTGAAGAAGAAAAAAAGGAGAAAGTAAATAAAATAATAATTAAGCTTAATTCCAGCCCAGGACTTCATAAGTCTCCCAAAATACCTTGCAAACATTATATTTCAGGCAATTTTAGAAAGCTACTTATACAAGTGCATATTAAAAGAATGTCAAGGGAAAAATGCAAATCTGCATGCCTGAGGCAAAGACCCAGCCAGGAGCACTTTAGGGCACTAACAGATGCCTGACTGGGCACATTAGCACAGAGTCTCCCCTGTGCTGGGAGAGAAGGGGGTAGGCATCTCCCCAGCCATTCCTTTGCTGGCTCATTTCTCTTCCTCTCCCTCGTCATCCCTCACTGCCCTCTGATTCACCTTCACCCATTTCTCCTTCTTCTTCCCCCCTTTGCTTTCCACTTATCAATTTCTACTCTCAAAATGTGCCCAGGGTGACTAGGAGAGGGGGAGGAAAAAGGGATCCAAGTCTTTCTTCCCACCTCAAACTCAGAGCAGGGTCCAGGACTGCCAAGCTCCTTTGGGTTAGCTGAGCCTAAACAATGAAGGTGCAAATAGAAGTAAAAACAAATCTATGAGCAATATCAGTATTTTGTTTCTTAACTCTCTCCATTAAAGTAGCTTTTGCATTTTTGCTTTTATAATGGTTAATTAGAATTCAATCTTTTTTTGTTTGTTTACTTGTTTGTTTCTGAGGTAGGCTCTCGCTCCTGATCAGACTAACCTGGAAGTCACTACGCAGTCATAGGCTGGCCTTGAACTCACATTGATCCTCCTACCTCAGTCTCCTGAGTGCTGGGATTAAAGGTGTGCACCTCCATAACCAGTGTAATGTATGGTTTTTAAATAAGTTTACAATGAAAGTCTGAAAGTTTAAAAATTTTTAGATAAAATATCAAATATCATTTCTCAGAGTTTATAATTTAAGCATTCATTAATAATCTATCTGTAGTTTAAAAAGTGTCCTCGTCAATGACAAGGTTTTCCCAGGACCAGATTCTGCACATACACTGCATTCTTTCTTGAGTCCACACACCAATCCCGAAGGTCAGATTCCTCTGCCTGCAACCACAGGAGAGACAGCCAGACCCTACAAAGATGAAGAAAGCTAGTCAGTTGATAATCAGTTCCAAAGCTTGAAGTTAAATCCTAGTCTGTCTGAATGCATAACCCAAACTCTTAACAAGCCATAGAACCACTGCTCAGCCCGAATTTCTCTCCTGACCTTCTTTCCATAGCTTTCCCATCATTTTATCCATATTTACTCGCACAGTCTCTATCAAAATCCAAGTTCCTTCAGTTCTTTCGGCTTATATGAGTATTCTTCCTGGGGACCAGTGGAAGTTGGAGATATACACTGGTGTTCTCCGGGGACAAGAAATAGGTGAGCCTTGGGACTAAAGGAGAAAAGCACAAGCTCCGACAAACACCTCCACCAGGGAGCTCTAGAGTTCCCAGTTAGGAGCTGCACTGGTGGAGGTCACTGGCCCTAGCTTCATGCAGCCATGGTCTCTGAATCTGAGGTGACACAAGGAGACAGGGTGTGTCATCTGCAGGCGATGATGAACACACTAACTCAGAAATCCCTGCAGGGTTAAGGTAAGAAAATGCCTTGCTGGTAGGGAACAAGAAGAAGGGCATTTGGGTGAGAGGAAAGTTCTGGTTCACAGTAGTATAAGTAAACCTTAATTAATTAGAAGGGCAACGATCACTGAAGTGGACATCATACCAGAGCCTCAGTTCTCCTGGCAGACAGCGATGGTGCCAGACAGCAGATCTGGCAAATGTCATTGCGAGCAGGACACTGAGCAGTGTTTTCTTCTGCTGACAAAAGTCAGCATGGGAACCTTACATTAGAAGACCCAAGTTTCACAGTTGTCAAACAAGAACGGAACCACCCAGGAAAGAAACTGTATTGTGGTGGTTTGAATCAGATGTCCCCCATAAAATCGTGTGTTTTGAAGGCTTTGTCCCTAGCTGGTGTCAGTTTGGAAGGTGAAGCCTTGTTGGAGAAGGTGTGGTTCTGGGTGGAGAGGTGAGGTTAGGGATATAATAGCCAGCTCCCACTTGCCGGAGTTTGGCTCACTCTCCTTCTGTTTTGTACCTGCTATGGCAGAAGAGATGTCCAGCTTCTGCTCATTCCATTCCTAACCCCGCAATCAGGGAGCTTCCCCTCACGTCCCTTCGAGTCTAAATTTAGATCTCCTCTCTCTACCCTGTTTTTCCAACTTGTTTATCCAGTCCCCATTCAAAAATCCAAGGAGGTCAAACTTTTACTTAAAATTCAACTTTTCATTGGCTGGAAAGACAATGGGGAGAGAAGAGCTGAGGTGCTCTGGGACTGACGTGGTCATCCTTGACCCTCTCCTAATTCAGTGTCCCGCACAGCAGAGGCACCTTTGAAGGGTTAACTGCCTTCTTAGTTCCTTTGCTAAAGATCCATTCATTTGCATCAAAATGCTCAGTTCAAGGTGCCATAAAGATGACAAAGTAGTGGACAATCCCAAGGAGAAGAGCCCTGCCTTCCTGATAAGGCAATTTTGTGCAAATCAGGAGAAAGCACCCATTGAGGTGGTGCAGCCCTGTGCCAAGGTCCACACATTAGCTTGCAGAGCATAAGCTGGCTTTTAACCCTTACTTGCTCCCTTGGCCCCAAGTACCTTTGTGCAAAGGAGAAAGAAACAAGAAAAGAAAATGCATCTCCTATGCAACAGTCCTGGTTCTCAGTAAACTGATAGATATGCATCATCTCCTCACTGTCTTCTTTTCCTGATTGGTTAGAGTTCAAGAAGCTGTGGGTTATAACAAGCATCTCAGTGAAGTCTTGACTGGGCTCGAGGAGCAACTTTATCGATACAAGTTGAGCTGTAGCAACAAGATGAAGCAAAAATTAGCCTTCCTGCTGGACATTTATGAGTACAGTGGTGTTGTTAGTAAATGCTTTGTCGCTGTGACAAAATACCTGAGATCAGGCTGGAGCAATGGCTCAGCAGTTAAAAAGGCTTGCCTGCAATGCCTGACGGTCCCAGTTCACATCCCCGGTACCACTTGAAGCCAGATGCATAAAGTGGCACCTCTGCCTAGAGTTCCTTTGCAGTGGCAGGAAACCCTGGTGGGCCCAGCTCTCTCTCTCTCTCTCTCTCTCTCTCTCTCTCTCTCTCTCTCTCTCTCTCTCTCTCTCTCTCTCTCTCTCTAAAATACCTTAAATCAACAACTTAAAGGATGAAAGTTTTATTGATGTCACAGAACATCAGAACAACCCGTGTGGTTGGTAAGGAGGCTGCTCGCCTCCTGGCAACTGGGAAGCAGAGGAGGAGGGAGCGCCAGTAAGAAGATACACGTTGTCTCAATGACCAACTTCCATTGAAGTTTGAGCCCCCATGTCCCAACACCTCTGGACACAGCTGCAGAAGCAAGCATCCAACACATGAACATTCCAGGGAGAGTGTTGCAGTCAGCTTTCTGGTTGCTGCACAGGAAGAACCCAAACAAAAGCGGCTTGTTGAGGAATGGGTTTATTTGGCTTACGGACTCGAGGGGAGACTCCATCCTGGCAGGGAAAACGATGGCATGAGCAGAGGGCTGGACATCACCTCTGCCACAGCACTGGAAACAGCGGCAGGAAGGTGTGCCAAATACTGGCAAGGGGAAGCTGGCTTATAACCCCATAAGCCTGCCCCCAAAAACACAGCTTCATCGAGGTTGTAAAACCCAAACTGCCATCAGCTGAGGATCAATCTATCAGAACACATTCAATTGTTTGTGGGGGACACCTGTATCAAACCATGACAGAGAGCACATAACTGAAACCACAGTTGCTCATGACTTTCATGTACTACATTTAATATACATAACAACTCATAAGGTAGATTGTTGTTCTACAATAAAGGAAACGTTGATTTATTTGAAGTACCAGAGCCAAGGTGTGAATTCATATCCATCCACTAGAGCAAACCAGGTGTGTTAGTACTCACCCATACTCCCAGCACTCAGGAGGCTGAGGCAGGATAATCATAAGTTCAAAGACAACCAACACAAAGGAATCTAAGGCTTGGTTCCTTCAACAAGCATCTACAATTTGAATCACAATTTTCATCATATCATCTTCTGAGTAGATGATGCCAGTTCTCCATTTTCTACCTGGTAGATAAATGAGAGGACATCTTAGTGGCCAAAAGGTTTTCTAGTCACTGGTGCTACTTGGGAATATTCCATGTGAATTTAAAATAAAAATAAAAATACCTAATGACAAGTACTTAAGTCGTCCAGGAGCTGTCTTAAAAGGGATTAATGCTGGTCTGACACTAAGTTGATTCTCATAAATTTTCAATCTCTTTAAAAAGACAGTCCCCCATGACTCAGGGAACTGAGCAGAAGAGGGGGCAGAAAGAATGGAAGAACCATGGTGGGGGAGAATATCCAGAAACATCTCCCTGCCCCTCAGCAACAACACACAAAGGGGTAAGAAAAAAAGAAAAACTGGCTCCTTCTGGAGCCATACCCCCTAACCTATGGACAGATCCAGTATGAGCACCGAGGAAGGACCCCAGTGGGTAGGGGACAGAGGAGGGAAACAGGAACACCTTCACAGGAGTTGCTCATACAATGTATATACTTACTCATAATAAAGATACTATTTTAAAAAAAGAAAAAAGACAATTCCATGTTCTTGGTTCCTTCTCCACATAGATATTTCTGTATGCCTCTCTACTGTGTTTTAATGCATCTAAGAGGCCTTTACCAGGACCCAATATAATCTGTTTGGAAACTTTATCCACCAGAAACATGAGCCAAATAAACCCCTTTGGTTTGCAAGTTTACAAGATCTCGGTATTTTAATGTAGCACCACAATAATGGGTTAATATAGTTGTTTGTATATATGGTGAATATATTTCTATCTTTTTAGTTTCATGCCTATCTGTGCTTTTAATAAAAATCTAGGGCTGTAGAGACTGCTCAGTGGTTAAGGCACTTGCCTCCAGTGCCCTGCATTCAATTCCCCAGGACCCACATAAGCCAGACCCACAAGGTGGTGGCCCTGGTGCGCTCTCTCCCTCTCTCCCTCTCTCTCTCTCTCTCTCTCTCTCTCTCTCTCTCTCTCTCTCTCTCTCTCTCTCTCTCTCTCTGTATTTCTCTGCTTGAAAATTAATAAATAAAATAAAATAAATAAAAATCTAAAAGTTTATCAAATGATGAATGGATGCACAAAATATAGTACAATCATACAGAACTATTCTTCAGTCACAAAAATGAAACATTGTCAGGCTGGAGAGATGGCTGCAGTTAAGGCACTTGTCTGCAAAGCCTAAGGACCCAAGTTTGATTCCCCAGTACCCATGTAAAGCCAGATGCAGAAAGTAGCACATACATCTGGAGTTTGATTGCAATGGCTGAAGGTCCTAGAATGCCCATTCTCATTCTCTCTCTCTCTCTCTTTCTCTCATTCTCTCTCTTTCTCTCTCTCCCTCCCTCCCTCCCTCTCTCCCTCTGCTTGTAGATAGTATAGCATTATTGAGCTTTGAAAACAATATGCCAAAAAAACACTAGAAATAGGAGACAGAAAAGGACTCCTATTGTTTTATTCTTCCTTTTATGAAACATCCATGTTGGGAAAATTGAAGGACACACGTTAATGATTGCCAGGGACTGGGGCTGAATCAGAATAAAAGAGGGTCTGGACTATAGCTACAGTCATCTTTGAGAGTGGTGAAATTACTCTAGAATTCAGTAGGAATGATTGTGCCAGCTTTTGTGTGCACACACTGAAATGTGTGTCTTAAAATGCAAAATTTATTATATGTGATTTATATCATAATAAAATAAAAGAAGTAGGAAAGAAAATCCCTTCTTAGAAAATAGCATTTGGGCAAGGCAAGGCCAGGTGAGGGAGCTGTGCCTTGGCTCTCCCAAAGCCCATGCACCCCACAACTCCACCCAATGACCTTGGGTACCAAACAAAATCCAGCCCCAGCCTGCTACTGATGCTGAAGTTTGGAACACCCCTGCACTGCCTGACACCAGAGGAACCAAGCACATGCCAAAACCTCACCAGTTCTCACAGAATATTCATGTGAGGTCTCCACCACTGCTGAGGGCCAAGGAATAACCAATCTCTCATCTGAACTTGGGTACATCACAACACAAGAAGAACACACAGGTGTAGTGCCCCACACAAAGTGTGCTTAACCCCATTTTGTAAGTCCACACTGAAAATATCAAAGAAACAGCACAGATGCAATCCCAGGAGGAGATGACAACATATTCAGAACATCTCTGCATGGAGTCTATATCCAGATTATTAAAGGAAATGGGAGTAAAAATTGATAATGTAAGTAGGAATGTGCAGAATCTGCTCACAAGCTTCACCACCAGGCTGAGGAATACAATGGAGGCAAAATGGGGAGGGGAGGGGGAAAGATTGTAAAAGCCATGGTTGGGGAGACTATCCAGAGATATTGCCCCCCCTCTGCAACAATACACAAAGGGGGATGGAAAAAAGAAAGAAAGAAAAACTGGCTACCTCTGGTGCAGTTCAAAACCCCTAATCTATGGACAGATCCAGTATAAGCTCCAAGGAGGGACCCCAGTGGGTAGGGGACAAAGAGGAGGGAAATGGGGACACCTTCATAAGAATTGCTCATATAATGTATATACTTATTCATAATAAAGATATTATTTTTAAAAGAGTCTCTGGGTTTCTACCTTAGATTGTTTTGAGTATCTTTGGAGTCTGATTCCATTACCCTTCCATAGGTTGTCCAGCTTGCTGTGGAAGCAGCACTCTTGCTCATTTCACCACTTCCTCTGTGATTTCACCTGGGCCCTAGATGATGTGTTAGGGGTGATTCACATCCAGCCATAGAGTCAGCTATCATTTCAGGTCTTGTTGATAGAATTGAGTTGTTTACAGTTCTCGATACCTTCTGAAAAATACAAACAGATTCTTCAACTGAGAGCGAAATCAGCATGCATTCAATGGACCAACATTATTAATTTGGTGAGATTCTACTGGGTGCAGCTTCTCTTTAGCCCCATGGTTAGTTGGGGGTTTCCCCTTGGAGGGTTCCTTGCCACTGAGGAGATCTCTTAGCCAATCAGATAGCTGTTAATTACCTGCCTAGGTTAAGTGCCACTATTGCACAGGTGAGTAATTCTTGCCATGCTGGTCTCTGTCATAAAGTACTGTCCCCTGCAACATTTCTCTGAACATTGTGAGCCAGTTTCCCCTGGCAGCTCATGTAGGGTTATCCAGGACTATATGGGCTAACACTTGGGGAATTGGCTTCCTTCCAGGTTCCTGAGAGGTATTGTGCGACAGCAGCCTGTGGCTTATAGGGTCTTATCTTTTGCCTGGGGTGGGGAACCAAGTGCTTTGACAGAAGCCTGTCTTGTTTTAGGGACCACCTAGGTCTCTCCAATCAACAGCTCAATGTGGGAAGTAACCGATTCATGGCACTGGGAGTTACAAGCAAAAGCCAATTGCATTAGAATTAGGCTTCATCCAATCTCCTTCAGGGTCCTTCTTACCAGATGATATCCCCATATTCCTCTAGAGGGCGATACCCTTTACCTGACTGTCAAGGAGTAAAGATTCTATGCTATCAATTCATTTTGGATTTAGTTT
>PVHP010039037.1:0-16553 GCA_004024765.1 Zapus hudsonius | reverse complement strand
TCTACTTCTTAAGAGGTGTTACGGAAGGAGGATTGATTCAGTGGGATCCACCTGAAGGCAAGGTAGAATCAGGTGGACAGTGGGTCATTCGTCCATGCTTCACCCTTAATCTTGACAACCTCAGCCTGGTTGTCACACATAAGCCCGTGTGACTTATTAGGTGTGCTGAGCTGTACACAATCCTATCTGTCCTCAAGTTTGCAAGTGTCTCTCAGTAAAGTTAAGATGTGGAAATATACTTTACACAAGCCAACTCCATTATTTGATTTCAATTCCATGAAAATATATCGACCTAAGGTTAACTAATTTTCAAGAAATGTTTACAATTGAAGGTTCTTTAATAGGTTGGCTATAACACAACCAGGACTTCCATCACATCTAACACGTGTGACTCCCAGACATTCAGAACCCAGAGCCTCTTGTAACACAACACCCAAAATGGTGTGTGAGTGCAAATTGCCCATTTTAAATAAATTCTCAAGAAACAATTATAACTCTCTCCCAAATGCACGGCCTTGCAAAAACAAAACAAAACAAAACATCTATGGTACAAAATTATGCACACACAGCCTACTGCTATGTAGTAGTTTTATTCTTATTTAAAAAAGAATTTTCAGTACCTTTTGGCTTAACTAAATCCATGCCATCATAGATTTTATCCTTTTAAACTTGTATGTATTGTGGAAATAATTTATTTAGAAAGTGTTGACATTAGCATCAACGTATCTGTCATTTATTTCTTAAGTCATTGATATGTATTTGTCCCATGTCCTATACCATCAAAATAAAATATTTAATTATTAGTATGTCATCCTACGTCCAACTTTTCCACAGTTCCTGAAATAGTTTTGTTCTACCCGCAATAAGGTGAAAGATGTTTAGTCTATGTGTTCGTTCTAAATATATAGACATTTCTTTACAAAAGGGGAAAAATAAGTGGAGTGTTGTTTCTACATTGTGTGATTGCCGGAATATTAAGTTTTAAACTAAAGCTGCCCTGAATAAGAAATGGTGTGTCTGTTTTTTGGTCTTCTTTCTTCTCTCTGTGGAAGCCTCAGGCATCGGCTGTGAGAATCCCAGATTAAGCTATGCCTACTTCTATCCTTGCATCCACTAAAAGTTATGTTAACCATTCCTCTTACAAGTCACTCATATTTTTTGCTTTTGGTAGTATTTTTTTTTCCTTTAGGAGACAAAACAAAATAATTAAAGGGAAAGCAGCACGAATACGCACGCAAACACGCACAAGCACAGAAGCCTTAGGGAGGAGGGGAAAAAAGACATGAAAAGAAAACAAAACAAAACCCAAAATTCAGCTTCCTGCCTGTGCAATTTCCCCCCTTGCAGACATGACTGGCTGTGCTCTTAATTTTGCTGCTGCCCTCTAGTGGCGCCACGAGGGAAAGCAGGAAAGCTAGTTTCCCAGGGAATTAACTGCATGGGTGAACCCTCCTTTCACCACAAGCTAGAGGAAAAACATCTCTTAGGAAAATCACCTCCAAAGGCCTCATTAATAAGTAGAAGAGAAGCTGATGAAATCCAAAAATGCTTTGGAGAAGTAACACCCATCAGCTGCCTTAGTTTCTACACAGGAGGCAGAGAAACGCAGAAAGGGATACACATGGGTTGGAAGACCTTGAAACAAACCCTGTGTTTTATCTAGTGACATGTGGCTTGCTAGGTCATAAAATGACGACAGTGGTGGTGATTTTTGACCTTGACCTTTCTCCCATTTTCCTCTTTTATTCTGAAATGTTCAAAAATATTTAGCCTTCAAGACACTAGTGACATCTATTTTTGGAATATGGGGACATGAGGAAATATCAAAAAAAAAGATCACACACACACACACACACACACGACGCCTGGTCTTCTGAAGAATTTTAAAGGTCAAATTAATATATTAACTTTATTATATAGGAATAAGTAACTGTTGAATAAGTAACACAAGCATTTAGAACAAAGACAAGAAAACTAACAAAAACCAAAGAGCAAGAGTATTTTATAAGCTGCAGTAAATAGTTTAAATTTATTATCAGAATTAAAAGTATTTTTGATCACTCTTAGTCTCAAATCATGATATTTGCTTATATTTTGAAAATAGCCATACGTGTCATCTCTCCACATGCAAAGTTCTTATTATATGTAGGTCTTCATCACAATCAGCGTGGTTCTGAAATGTCAGCCTTAAAAAAATAGATAATATACATTTGAAAAATTACTGGAAATAGGAGTTGGTAAGATGGCTCAGTGGTTGAATGTACTTGCTTGCAAGCATGCAGGAGTGGGTTCTGTCCTCTCCAACATCTACACAAAAACCAGGCACAAAGTGGCAGTGACATCTGTCATCCCAGCATGCCTAAAACAATGGGAGTTGGAGCCAGTAAATTCCAGAAGTTTTCAGGCAAGCTGGTCCATTGCACACAACGGCAAACAAAAAGACAGAACCCTCTATCAAAAGAAAGTGTCAGGTCTTGAGGTCGCCTTCTGACCTTTTCATGACACCTAGCCATGCACACATACATGCACGTACACATAAAAATAAAATTATTTAAAAAGTTAAAGGAACAACAAAGGGAGAGTGACCTAATTGTAACTCAAAAATTTCTTGGGAAGTGTATTGATGAAAGTATAATATTTAACTAGAAATTATTTTACATCTTTAAAGATAGGGGCAATCAAAGGGATTATATGTGTGATAAAATACACAATAAACACAAGCTCAAAAATTAGCAACTGAAATAAACTGTTACTACACCTTTACTTGCTCACCAAAGGATTCTTTAAAGTCCCAATTTCCCAGCCCCCCCCCAAAGAAAAAGAGACCAAGGTCACTCACACGAAGCTATGCATAGAGGACATATCTACTCAGAAAAGAAGCCTGGGTGGAAAATGCAACTATTGTTAGGAAAGAAGAAACTCTGGTGGTCCCTTTAAATTGGTCCTCCAGGCTTCAATGGACTGGCAAAAGTCAGAAACCAGAAAAGAAAGACAAACAAAAAACAGAGCCAAGCAGTATCACCTGCTGACATGATTATCTACTGAAGAAGAGCAAGAGGAGAGCCAGGCCACCCAGCCTGTGAACGTGATGATCTCCCAAGGAGAAGCGAGGAAAGAGATAGCAATGGGTTCTAGTTCCAATGAGCTGGCTTCTGTAAAGAAACATACACAGAGAAGCCAGAGTTCTGAATGAATGCGATGGTGACAGAACAGAATGTGAAGACAGAGGCAGGAAAAGACACATGAGAGCAGCAGTGGGAAGCAAGATGGGAAGATAGTCTGTACATGCCAGAATTAAGAAATCATGAGAAGATTCAATAATCCAAAAAGAAAACTGAGCCACCTTAAGAGGCATGGAGATACAGGAGACTTCAATGATAGGCAGGTGTTGAATTCAATCCTCAGCCTAGTTCTGCCTAAAGAATGGATTTTGCCACTTCCAAGTACATTTCAGGAACAATGAAATGGTCATGAAACAACTAATATTGAATGATGGAAATAAGTATAAAAACTAATGTAAAAAATAGAACGGATTTAAGTTTCAACACATTTTTGATTTATGATCTATTGCCTGGAACGAGGCTCTTAATTGGAAATTTATTTCAAAAGTCACATGTTTAATGGATTTTAATGCAAACGATTGAATCTGAAAAAAAGAAAGCAGATTATTGTGAATAAGTGACATTTATGCCTGGGAACACTAATGACAGGGCCTCCCATTGAGTGAGCGGTTTTTGCTGCTGGACTATTTCTAAGCTTTTCCAATTGAAATTGTTACTGATTCAGAAATTGCTCTAATGATGACAACTTCTTAGAAGAATTCAAAAAAAATATTTAAAACTACAGATGCCACCTGCTGTTCTTTGCTGGTTTGTGTGTGTGTGGGTGTGTGTCTATGTGTGTGTCTATGTGTATATAAATGTGTGTGTCATACATGTATTTGCAAATGTATATTTGCATATATGTGCACACGTGTGTGGAGGGTATACATGCCTGTGGATGGGTATGGATGTTGAGGCCAGAAGTTGATATGGGATATCTTCCTTGAATTCTCTCTCTCTCTCTCTCTCTCTCTCTCTCTCTCTCTCTCTCTCTCTCTCTCTCTCTCTTTCTCTCTCCCTGTCTCCCTTATTTATAGACACAGGCTGTCTCATTTGGACTAGAACTCATCAATTAGGCTATCTAGTTAGCCAGTTTAACTGTCCCTGCTTCTCAAGAGCTGGGTTTCCCAGCAGGATGTCATGACTGCCTGCCATTTGTGTAGTTGCTTGGGGTCCAAACTCAAGTCATCCTGCTTGTGGAACCAGGTCTTTACTGACTGAGCAGATCCCCAGTCTCAGATAAGCCACTGTGTATATACATCTTCTAAATGGAAGTAAGAAACACAAAGCAGAGTTGTAGTTGATCCCTTTTTATTTGGGCTGTAGATTGTGGCTGGAAGTGTACTTGAGCGTGATCTTTTTGCTGGATGATTACTAGGGGATTTGGAGGAAAATGCGGTGAGTCAGTTATACACAATATGTCAGGAGGTGTATCTAGCTTGTTCAGAACATTTTGTACAGGTAACCCTGGAATTTAAAGTTCATGTGGCTTTAAAGGCCAGAAAGTGGATAACAGTAATTTAAGCTTGATTATTAGAATACCAAATTAGCATGTCCTAAGCTGCAATGAATATTTTCTGAAATGAATACTTGTACATATATCACTAATGAACCATGCTTCTCAATGCCAAGCCAGAATAGAAGGAAGTGATTTTGCCGTGGGGGGGAATTTTGAAAATTGTGACATCCTTCTAGGAATGTAACCTTGATATTTGCTTTTATTATTTGCATCCTTAGGAGATTGGGTTGCTGGTTCCAAGTCATGACCTTTCCTGCTTTGACTTTTCAACACTCTATAAGAACACAAACCAGCAGAATAAGTGTGATCCTCTTGAAGTGACTTAGCACTTCTTTGGCAAGTGTTTTGTGTGTGTAGAGTATGTGTGGTGTGGAGTGGTGTGGTGTGGTGTGATGTGATGTGTGTGCAATGTATGCAGCGTGAGTATGGATCCTCATGGCCTGTGGGTTGAGTCTCTCATTCAAGCACGAGTTGCTCTTGTCAGCAAGTCATGGAGAATTACTGGTCTAAGCACTCCAAAACATGAAGAGAACAGATATGAAAACACATGAGAACTTCTTTTTTTAATTTCAAGTGGAGAGAGAGAGAGAGAGAGAGAGAGAGAGAGAGAGAGAGAGAGAGAGAGAGAGAGAGAGAGAACCAGGGCCACCACCTTGTGGGTCTGGCTTATGTGGGACCTGGGGAATTGAACCCTGGGCCTTAGGCACTAGAGGTAAATGCCTTAACTGCTGAGCAATCTCTCCAGCCCACGTAGTGAAATTTTAACAAACAGCTGGAAGAGAGAAAACAGAGATTTCTCTCAAATTTTGAGAAATAAATTTTCTCTTATTATAAATAAGATGAAGGGGGAAAGCTTCGAAGATTCCCATGGACCATTAAGAGATACTGCTGGATTCTATTGTCCAAGAAGCTCAGCCCAATCAAGTCTTTCATTGCAGTAAGAAAATTTGGTCAAATCGTTTAGGTGAATTTATAACATTCCCAACAAGACAAAAATTATATAATCTTTGTTTGGTGCACAGAGAGATGGTGCAAAGTAGTAAATATATATCATTTACAGTAAAGAGAGAAAAATTTCTTCTTTTAATCCACTGCAGTCCACAGGTTGGCCCTATCACAAAGCATTTATGGGCTGGCAATGGAAGGTGAACTGGTCAAACGTATCTACTGATCACTAATCCCCAGAAGTGTCCCATGGTCTCTACTTGTCTGCTGACCAGGAGAGGCACCACCCACAGCAAATGCTGCAAAGTTGGATCAGATGCTTGAGGTAAGAAAGTGTCTCAATGAATGAATAATGAATGCTGGGAAATCCTGCTCAGTCTCCTCTGGGTTGATATCTGCAGTGTTCATTGAGAGCACTCATTTAAAGCAGGAGATATTTAGACACTGCCTTTGGCTCAGGGAATGATAGAACAGAAATGAACACAAGCTGATCCCAACTGCACACTTGATGTCAGTGTGGGCCTGAGATTCATCCCCCATGCTTTTGGTAGACTATGGCATTTCTAAAGCAAAGTTAAATACTCTGAACATCATATGTTAAGAAAAAACAATTGGCTAAATCCACATGCATGGAGATAGGAACAAAGAAATATATAAGAGATCAAAAGCCATTATTTCTCAAATGTGAAAGCAGAATAAAGAGCTCGCAGGCTCCAAGTGTGATCACACTCCCCATGCATTTTAAGGACTCTGGACAGATATCTGATTTCATCTTTTTTTTCCACAAGTCATATTGTAAATAGATAGGACTAACAAAGTCAAATATTAATAACCAAGGACTATAGATCCTCAAATCCCCTTTCCCCCAAACTGCAAAACCCACAGAAATTCAGACTGACCAAAGTAAATAAAAAATAAAAGTCAAACCACTTAAACGGTTGACATTTAGGGATAGAGCCAGGCACTTTCTCTCCTCTCCCCAAATAGCCAGTGTTAAAACATTAACAGAACACAAGTGATATTTTAAACATGGTGCAAACTTTAAAGATACGACCCAGTGAGTGATACTTTCATTAATACTTACTATGATAAATACAATTTTTAACTTCTTCTTGGAGAGAAGAGTGCCACTTTCTTTTTTAAACAATAGAATAGCCTTTTCTTCTGTCTAAATCACAAATAGTTGTTTTAATAAAAAAGCATTTTTTAGTTATAGCTACAATGATAAAATCCAAATTGATTTTAAAATACACCCCTTGATTGTAATAAACATAGCTGTCTAAGGATATAGAATTTCTGATTCATTATTTTTGTTTTTTTCTGGAATATGTTCAGTTGAAACATAGATTTCCAAATGCCTTTCTTTGATAAATAGCTAATCCTTCACAAATATGATTGACTGTATTACCTTGTTATAGTATGGATTAGAGATCATCAGTTTTTTTTTTTTGATAAGTGCTTATGATAGCTTTAAAAAAGTATATCACTAACGTCTTTAAATATTAGCTTCAGTTTGTCCATTTTCTCTGTGAGAGAGCTTGATAAACGCATATAAAAAATCCAACTTCTCTTCTTTAGCCAGGCATGACTGGGTATGATGATGTTTATGGTATCATGGCTATTTATGGGGGGCTTGAGGGGGATGGGACAGAGGGAGGAGATATACACTAATTTAAACTCATGATAACCTGACTCCATAGAATCCTTTCTATGTACACGTTCCTGAGGTAGTTGGGTGCATCATATGGTAACAAGGCCCCCAAAAATGGAGCAAGGGTCGTATTCTACCTATAGTACAAATGAATCTGCCCTTTGTCTCCCTATCCCAGTAAGTAGGTATAGCCCACAATGAGCTGTTGGTTGAAGTGACCTTCATGCTCCCTAAAGCTAGACAAGATTTTGTCACAGTTCTTGAATACCCACCTCAGGCAAAATATAAGACCCTATTGCTGAAGATTCCACAGGCTGTTGTCACACAACACTGAGAGACCCTGCTGAATCTGGAAGAGAATCCAGCTCCCAGAAGGGCAGACTGGGTAATGCTGGAAGGTGTTTCAGGAGCTGCCAGGGGAAACAGAACAATGAAATTCCAAGAAAACAGGGGACATCTTCAAACTACACCATCTTCAAGCTACACCAACCAATGGCCTGAGAATGCAGAACACACTGCTATATGGCACAGACAAGCAAGACAAGAAGTGCCCATCTGTGCAATGGTGGCACTCAGCCTAGGTAGGTAATCAACAGCTGGCTAATTGGCTTTGAGATTTCTATTTTGCCTAGCTCCTCATGGGTGCAGCCTCTGTGTGGCTCTGTGGTAGTGAGAATTTCCCTTAGGAACATGAGATCTTGGTCCATATAGGATTATGCTGTGGATCCCAGTTCCTGTTAAGGGTTCCTTGTCACTAAGTGGATCTCTTAGCCACTCAGTAAGCAGTTGATTATCCACCTTGGTTTAGTGCCACTATTGCACAGATGAGCATTTCTTGACTTGCTGGTCTCGTCCATACATCCATGTGTTCAGCATTCTTATGACAATTGTCTATCCTGTATATCAGTGATCACTGCTTTCTCCAAATATCATTGACCGATTTCCCCTGGCAGCTTGTGCAAGACATACTTGAGAGATTGAACTTTTTTTTGAACAGGACTGTACATTCCTTATTGTGTCTCCTTTCTTCCTTAAAATAAAAGAAAAAAGTGAAAGAAAATGAAGGAAGGAAGGAAGAAAGGAAGGAAGGAAATAAGGATGTAAGGAAGAAAGGAAGGTAGGTTATGAGTATTTCTGTCTTTCAACTAATAAAAGAAATGTCAGAAAATCACCATATCTTCAGCTACCAGATATCTGCATTAAGAAGTAAGGGAACACAACTCAGTGACATTTTTGAATAAAGGTGGCCTGTCTCTTTAGAAACATTTCTTTCTGGATTTGACCAGAGTCTGCCCTTGAGAAGTACAGCTTGTTCCCACCAAAGTCACAAAATCTGCATATGCATTTTGAGGACCAAATTTGCCCGGATGCTTAATTAGTGTCTGGCTGTGATTACATCTGTGGTGTTGAGATTTTCAAATCTAAAATTTTCAACATTGCCACAAAACTTTGCAAATTTCTTTTAATTTCTGAGAAGGAAAATAACATCAAAATAGTCAGGCACTTCAGTCACACTGAAACGTAAACCTATTTTTTTTCCTTAATCTGAAAGCAATTTCTTTCAAATTCAAAACAGAAGAAAAGTTATTTAAATAAATACTGAAATACTATAAATAAATAAGCATTGGTCCCTTGAGTTTGACTTTCCAATGCTGAGAAATTTTGAAAGTAGCTTGACTCTGGGAAATAGATACTGCTTTTTTTTTCCCCCTTTTTCCTATTTGAGAAATAGATGAGGCATTTTTGCCTTTCTCCTTCTTTTTTCTTCCTACATATCTTTCTCCTGCTTCATTAATCATTCACTAGTAACCGGCTAGTAAGTGCAATTCAATTCATATGAGACAAACACATCTTTCCCTGGCTCCCACTGTCTCCTTTATATATTTCTACACATCACTTACAAAGCGATGTTGAAACTGTGTTGCTTAGAAGTGCACATTATTGTGAAAATTTATTTACTGGTATATTTTCCTTATAGTTTGTCATTTGTTCTTCTCTCTGAAGTTACAGAGTATCACTTTATGCTGAGTTTGAACTTGAGGGAAAAAATAAGAAGCATGTGTGATGAAAACTTTGTCAAATACTGTTTTCGGGTTTGTGTTTTGTATCTATTCCCCATGGATTTTGTCACTCTTTGTAAGACTAAATGGCTTGGTTACAACAGATTTGAAATTTGAAATGCTTTATCTTAAGGCATTCAGCTCGCTGAGGTCAGTTGGTCCATATGAATGGCCTCTGAAAATAGAAATTTGGAACTTATAGATATTCTAGCCATCAGGTTTCAAATCAATGTTTGAGTCAAAAATAACAGGGATGATTTAATTTCCTCATGATAGCTATACCATAGAACATTAACAGTATTGAGCATTAATTCTTAGGATTTAACAATAAGTGTTTTGATCCATTTGATGTTCAAAAGGTCTTCTTAAAGATTCTTCTCACCATATTGCTTCCCCATAGCCCAAGGCAGTGTCCTCACAATGCTTCAGAGACTGACAGGGAAGAGAAATTCTTTCAACTGTTTATTACTGATCTCAAAGTGAGGACATGCTCTTTGGCTCTCTCCTGTCCACTTATTTCTTATATTCGTGTCAATTACACATTTCTTAGGAAGAGAAGCAAATACCTTTTGCATGTAAGTATTCAGCATCTGGTTAGCTTGATATCAGTTATGAAAATGTGACAGACTACTTGTTTGTTGCATAAATCTTATACTTCACCTATACGCAAACTAAAAAAAAATCTTTTGTCATTACGGTAACAAAGGAAAGACTATATTTCGTTACCTTCTCTGAATAACACAAGGTTATAAGACAGCGGTGTATTCCCTGTGGTAACAGACCACATTATGTGGAAATTAAAATGTATTACCTGTTTCACACATTATAACTTATTTTCAATGAAAGCAAATATTTTTCATATAGTTTGCTATTGAATTTTAACACAGCAGGCAAATCTTTCCAATATGCTGTCATTGATGGTGCATATTTCATGAGACATCATCAAGAGGTAGAACTTAACTGAACATATATTATTTCTAAGTTAATATGACTGAAACATCAGTATGTCTGAGTTCTGTTATACAGAAGAACAAGAGAAAAATAATTACTCCCATTAAAAGACTCCAACATCTTTTTATAGACTATAATCAGTGGTGTGATTTACATGGGAATTGCCACTATGGGACAGGGGAGATTGATAAAAATTCTATTTTTCATTGCAATGGATAACACTCGTGACCCTTTGCCAATATGTGATTTCTACCATCTCATTCATTCCATTACCCACATTTTTTTCTCTCTTTTTTGCCTCTGCAATCACAATTTTTGCTTCGGAAAACATTATCACACAGGTACATTTGGGCACACACAAAGACACATGTGTGTTTCAAATATTTTGTCCTGTGGACACAGTGAAAGTTCTATAAATCAAACGAAGGCAAGAAAATGTATCAGTTCTTCATGGAATAAATAAGCAAAATATTGCTGGAGATAGTTAGGAATGCTTCTGTTTAAAGCTGATGTACATCCAAAAATTTGTTTACACCTATTTTCAAACATTAAGATTGTTACAAAAGGACAGCAAATTAGCCCAAATCTATGTCTTTTTGATTGCATTAAGCCTGCAAGAGTCAAGTTATAGCCTAAATAACATTCAGTGAAGAGATTTTTTTTGCTTTAATTTTAAGTTATAGCTATCTATGCATATACTTTAAGTTATGATTTTAAATTTTATTTCCTTTTTACTTTAAACAATATTATTATAATTGGAAGGTATTTCATGCATTTGAGTGAAATAAGTTGAGAGGCAAATGAACTATTTCATCACACTGCTAGTTTTTATATCTAGACCTTAAAATTCACACACTGAATTATTATATATGGACCCTCAAAAATCCAAACACAATTAAACAAAAAGGGGTCAGGCAGGAGGGAAATGGGAATACCATCCCAAGACTTGCTCATACAATCTAATGATTGACAATAAATATGAAAAAAATCCCTTAATTTCTCCTCTTTAAGGAAGTTGTAATATATTGCAGAAAGGCAAAATGACAACCATATTATATGAAGTGTAGATTACCAAACATTACAGGCTTTAGTGAAAACAATTAGGTGGACAAGGAAGTTATAGAACACTTTTGCTTCATATGCAGAAGTCATTGTGTCCAGTAATGGCAGGGCCAGTGGTAACACTCAAATAAAACAGAAAATGATCTGTATTTGAAACTGCCTCTTGGTTTTGTGACCAACCAAGAAGTGCCCTTCAAGAATGTCACACTACATTTTATTGTAAATGTCAAGCTAGTTTGTAACGTTAACCCTTTTATTTTATTTTATTTAATTTCTTGGTTTTTCCAGGTAGCGTCTCGCTCTAGTCCAGGCTGACCTGGAGTTCACTATGTAGTCTCAGGGTGGCCTTGAAATCATGGCGATCCTCCCACCTCTGCCTCCTGAGTGCTGGGATTAAAGACGTGCGCTACCACACCTGGCTTCTAATGTTAACCATTTTAAAAAACCACCAGCAACAACAACAACAAAAAAAACCACTTAGTCTGAAGAAAAACCTAAAGACATCTTCCAAACATATGTTCTTTCCACCCTTCTCTGACAGGCTTATCCATTTCATTCACATGGCAATACTCTTCCCTCTCCAATTTATCAGTGCAGGAATTAATGCCAATGATCTCCTCAAGTCACTGTGGGCAGATATGAGTGAACAAATGTAGGTGTGGTTGAGTGTTATTGAAAACAGCAACCATGGCTTTCACTGTGGCAAAAGTAATCCGTATAAGAAAGGTCAGTAAGTTTTGGTGTCTGGACAAAAGATGTGAAATGTTTACCTTGTGATCCTCACTTTTCCAATCGAATTAAAGTGATGGTCTTTTAATTATCTGTTCAATTATGCGCAATAATATCATAAATAAAAAATACCCAATACTTCACTTAGGCTCTTTTAGTAGAGTATACCAAAAATTTCCTCATTTTAGGTGTGCAATTCAGTGATTCATTTTAATAAACTTACAGAATTGCGTAACCATTACCATAACCCAATTTTACATCATTTTTATTGCTCCTTCATACCCCACTAACTCCTATTGGCAGCCACAACCTATCATTGACGTTTGATCTGAAATATATTTCAATTAGCACATTTGAATTTTAGAATGATAAACACAGCTCATATGTTGACTTGGAATTGCACAATTTAGAATATAGTCCAAGAAGCCCTAAATAGCATAATAACCTAAAGATATTTTATTGATTATGATAGATGTTTTATTTCTCTCATAGTAATGGGAAGGTGGTCTGAGAGACAAGGGAATGTGTGAAGCCAGTGATGCATGGCTTTGTCTCTGAGATCCAAGATCTCATCCTAGATTCTGCATCTGCTAGGCCAACAGGCAGGTCGATCTAAATGTTGGTCTACAGAAAAAGACTTGCATATCACTGCGAGAAATGAAAGAGAAATTGCAGGGCTGGAGAGATGACTCAGCTGTTAAGGCACTTGCCTCCAGTGCCTAAGGCCCCCGGTTCAGTTCCCCAGGACCCACATAAGCCAGACCCACAAGGTGGTGGCCCTGGTGCTCTCTCTCTCTCTCTCCCTCTCTCTCTCTTTGAAAAATGAATAAATAAAATATTAAAAAAGAAAGAAAAAATGTAGTCTCCAGCTAAACATAGAAATTCCTTTCCTACAGGTGGAAAAATAGACAGCAATGAACAGTGACTGGTTTCTTCCACACATGCTTTTTATACTTCATTTGTTCAAATTTTAAAAGTTCATCTTTATTTCATTTTGAGTACTTAATAAGAAATACCTTAATTAAATTTAAATGAATAAGAATTGACTAAAAAGATTGTTGTGCACAATCCTTTCATTTTACATAAGGATAGAATGTCTCAAAGGTCATATTGGATTCTAACCAGAGAAATACAGAAGTATGATAATATCAGTGTACTAGGTTCAAGGAGAAATGGGAATTATTATGGGTTATTATCTATAAATATGGAAACTGATAATTAAAAGATTTTTTTCCTTAAAAAAGTAAATGAAGGGCTGGAGAGTTGGCTCAGCATTTGGGGCACTTGCCTCCAGTGCCTAAGGCCCTGGGTTCAATTCCCCAGGACCCACATAATCCAGACCCACAGAGTGGTGGTCCTGGTGCTCTCTTTCTCTCTCTCTCTCTCTCTCTCTCTCTCTCTCTCTCTCTCTCTCTCTCTCTCTCTCATCTCTCTACTTAATAAAGAAAATAAATAAACAAATAAATAAATAAATATTTTAAAAAGTAAATGAAAAGATGATAAAATTAAAAATAATTTGTCTCCTAAAAAGAATCTCCATGCCACCCACCATGTTAGGTTATCTGCTCAGGAGTCTGTAAATTTTAGAGAATGACTTTGAGATATAAAGAGGTGTAAGGAATTATAAATATATGGTTCAATTTCTACGTAAAGCACTCCTGGTAATCAGACATGCACTTTGTTAAAATAAACTAACAGTTTTTGTAAAATAGTGAGTTCTGTGCTAGCAATATGACTTTACTAATACTCATAAGAAGGATGAGAAATGGGAATAAAGTTACATTTCATATAGTTCCAAAGCTTCATTTTTAAAAATACTTTTACTGAGAGAAAACATGGCAATCCTCCAAAAATATATTTTTTCCGTTTTTTTAACTTTACAGAATTGACCTGATACTTGAAACTAGGGAGTGAAGTAACAAATAACAAATTTCCTATTATATACTTAAAATTAAGAAGAGAACATTCAGTCAAAAGCAAATAATAATCCTAGGATATAGTAGAAAGATATCACATATTAAATAGAGGAAGTGAGAAACTGATATATATATATATATATATATATATATATATATATATATATATATATATATATATATATATATATATATGGTGGTATGATGACGATCTACTTAAAATCAGGTAGTCAAATTCCTCTCTCAGGAGTTGAGAAGTTAGTATTTAATGTAAGATCCAGATATGTGAACTTCAAGCAAGAGATCATCCCAGGCAGAGTTAACACAAATATCCTTTAGGTGTAACAAGCCTGGTGTACTCAAGGATGAGAAAAAAAAATAAATGCAAAAAAAGGTGAGTCTGCCTGAAATGGAGTTTTAGGAAGAATAGAATAAGAAAATGTAAGACAGAGAAGTTCTGATAAGGCTTTATTTGCTTATTTTCTATGTAGTCCAGGCTGGCCTTAAACTTTGTCATCCTCCTTCCTCCACCTGCTGAGTTCTGAGAGGATAGTTATTTCCCATCACCCTTGACCCCGGCAGTGCCTTAAATGATTTATTGCATGTAGAGAGGACGGCTCAGTGAGGGTTCAGTACAAGAAGAATACAAGGTGGAAACAAATAAGATAATGGAGGGGGATTATGACCTCATATATTACAGATATGTATGAAAATTGTCGCTAAAACTATACAAAATAGCAAAGAGGCTTATATTTTTCACTCATAGTTCTGAGTGTGCAAGTGCACAGAGCATGGAGTTGACCCAGAGGAGGGTTCCCAGTCCATGGCAGGAGCAGATGCAGGAGAGATTTGTGACAGAACAGGGAACCAGAGGGAGACTGAGTCCTTTCTATAAATCAACAGAAAGCTCAGGGGAGGACACACATATTCCATTTACATATGTGTGGAAATAAAAACAAACCACGTGAGGGCTTGGAGAAACTTTAAGCAGTTTGGTATTGGTGTTAAAGCAAATGGAAACTGTGTTTAAAATCAAGGGGAATTAATTGCCAAGTAAGCAGAAGTCTTCCAATTATTACCAAAATTCTTGTCAAAAAATTTAAGAGAAACAATATTTACAGAATTCTAGTAATAATTACTAATGTGTCCCTGACCACATTAGTGTTCTTTCCTCTAGTAAGATGACCACGTGATCAGTGATCTATGTCACTCCATTACATACACAAAGGAACCGAAGTCGACAAGCCTCACAGATGCTTCCCAGGCTGCACTGTTCACAAAGCAAAGAGATGGAGCCTGGCTAGTCGTCTACTAGCTGATAAATAGAGACAATCTTACAGTGTAGAGAGAAGAATGATACAATGTCATTTGCATAACATGTATACAACTAGAGATTATCGTGTTAAATAATATAAGATAGACTCAAAAGCAATACCATATTTTTCTCTTCTACATAGAATATAGATATAAAAGTGTGCGTATGTGTGTATATGTGTGTGGTGTGTATATGTATGTGTATATGTATAGGTGTGTGTGTTTGTGTGTGTATGTGTATATGTGTGTATGTATGTATGTGTATGTGTGTGGTGTTTATGTGTGTATGTATGTGTGTGGTGTGTAGGTGTGTGTGTGTGTGTGTGTGTTGTGTTTGTGTTTGCACAGAATATGAAAGTAGAAGTGGTATTATGGGGGAGGAAGAAGTCAAATGGGAAGAGGAAGTGCATAATATCAGAGTAATGAGTCAAAGAAAGACAAACTTTCCACTGTTTTATCTCAAGCAGGCTCTAGAGTCATTCATGTATACAGCATATACACATGCATATATTATACTTATATTTGATATGTATACAATATGTTATATATGTATATATGTGTGTGTATGTGTGTGTGTGTGTGTGTGAGTGATGGTTTATTGTCAACTTGACCACGGGTGAGTCTCTGAGTTTGTCTGCAGAAAGGATTAACAAAAGGAGGAGGTCCCTTCTCCACAGTTGCCCTTCCCCCCAGTGGGTGGGCCTTCCAAAAGGGGACTAGATACAAGGAAGCTTGAGGGGAAGGGAAGCTTTTCTTACTTCCTCCCCTGGCTGCTGGTGATGGACTTGATTTGCTCTGGCATCCTGCTCTCCTACCCTTCTTGGACATTGGAACCCAGTTTCCTGGGCATCACATCATGGACTGAAAAGCAGCCGCTCCCCAGGGAGCCATCAGGCCTTCAGTGCTGGATTGGGAATACTGAGGCTTCCAGCCACGTGGACTGAACAGCTATTGGTGTCTTCACCTGTGGGCCTGCAGACTGCTATTGTTGGACTGTCGTAAGCTACCCCAATAAATTCTCTTTTACTACAATCCATTCTATCAACTCTGTTTCCTCGAGAAAACCCTGACTAATGCAACATGTAACAAGAAAGTAGTATGGAGACTATTTTAGAATTTGAGGAGAAGAAGGGGGTTAGCCAGAAAGAGGAGGAGGGACAAGAGAGAGCAGCTGGAGGGGGAGAATAATAGCAAGGTTCAATCAATGTATGTGTATGTATATATATGAAAATCTCATAATGATGCCAATTTTTCTATATGTAAAATGGAAAAAATGTAGGAAAAATTAACAGCCACCTGTGTGTA
>PVHP010039036.1:0-16682 GCA_004024765.1 Zapus hudsonius | reverse complement strand
GAGAGAGAGAGAGAGAGAGAGAGAGAGAGAGAGAGAGAGGAGGGGCTCTGGTGGTCACACTCAGAGATACTACCATAATCAGTGTGCAGAGCTGTGGACTGTGAGGATGTCTGGCCAGTCATGGGCCACAAAAGAACATTTTCTGGGTCCCACTGCCCTAGTGACAGCAGCTTTAATCATCACCCATGAGGCTTTGGGGCAGATTCCTCTGGCCTTAATGACACCACTCCTCACTGTGGTCACCAGCCTCTCCCGTCCATTCCTAGGCAGCACTGAGCAGGCAAACCAGCACTCCAGAGCAAGCAAGCAAGAAACCAGAAAGGAGGGAACAAGGAAAGGGAGGGAAAGAGACAAAAAAGAAGAAGCCCTGGTTTGTGATGCTGGTCTGTGGTTTCCAGCTCTACGCAGGATGTCAAGGTGCTGATGTCCCTAGGACAGATGAACAGCTGGTCTCTAGCTGCTGGCCAGGCTGGGACGGGCCATGCATACCCAGGCCTCCCAGCCTTCCTCCTTGCTGTTTTCTCTGCCTGAGGAAACCTGTCTAAGACCTCCCCTGCCTGAAAAAAACAACTACTACTTCAGGTCTATCCCATGCTCACAGGCTACGATTGGAACTTCTCATAGCCTGGGGCTCCCCAGTTGGAGCTGGGCCTCATCAGCTCTGCTCTTGGGAGCCAGGGTGGGTTCAAGACACACCTCCTTGGGCCAGTGCCTCCCTGGCCTTCACCTCCCTGTCCAGCACCTCCCAGGCCTTTGATTTCCATTTCTTTTTTAAAAAAATATTTTATTTATTTATTTTTCAAGCAGAGAGAGAGAGAGAGCGCGCGCACCAGGGCCACCACCTTGTGGGTCTGGCCTATGTGGATCTTGGGGAATTGAACCCAGGGCCTTAGTCACTGGAGGCAAGTGCCTTAACTGCTGAGCCATCTCTCCAGCACTTGATTTCCATTTCTTCCTACCCATCGCTCTGTTTTTTATTCACTTCACCATATTTAAGCCTTCACACTCTGGGGGCCGCTGCTCCAAGCATTAATAATGGACCCTCAAATGGTAGGACACTTGCACTTCTGGCTTTGTATACCTTACAGCAAAGCACTTAGAAAGGCCACCCAAAAGCCTCATGGCCAGTAGCCAAGAGTCTCTGCCTGGTCTGAAAGGAGGGATGGCTGGGAACCCTTGGGAAGATGAATATCCCGGGAGCCCATCTAAAGACCTGGGGCGCCCACACTTTACAGGAGGAATAAAGATCATGGGGTGGCAGAGCAGCAGGTGGAGGAGAGGTGGTGTGTTCCAGGCAGGGCAGAGAAGTAGGCAAAGGCCCTGGGGTGGGTCTAAGGTAGCCCCGAGCAATGGGGAGAGCTAGCCACAGGGGGAAAGGCTCCTTCAGGATCTCATAAGGCGAGGAGCTGGATTCTGTTCTTGAGACAACATGGAAACCTACCAGAGCTTAGGAAGGAGGGTGGGGGCATCTCAGGCTGGTATTCTCAACGTTTTTGAAAATGTAAACACGTGGTACAGAGTCCCAAAGGTGCAGGGACAGCACCTGCCTCTGCCCTCAAAGCACAGCCCCCCGTGCCACAGGTCAGGTGTGAGCTCACCTGTTTTTCTGATCCCGTGTCGTGATGGTGGGTCACTTACGAGAGGCTACAGGAATGGCACTGTGCTCACATATGCACCTGCTTTTCTGTTCCCATGTGTGCTGTTCCTCCTTATCCATGGACTTACTGTCCCCACCGTCTGAAAGATTAAATAGAAAGTTCTAGAAATAAGCAGGTTTTTCTCTAAGTTATATAATGAAATAATCTCAGGCCATCCTTCCTACTCCATTCCCTGAGGATGTAAAACACACGGTGACTCCTGTCATTTGTACCTCCATCATCTGATAGCCTGTCACAGAACTGCACGCATGTGCTCACGTAGCCTGTTTTACTCCACATCAGCCTCAAGAGCAAAAGCAGTGATGCTGAGGGGACTTGGTGGCTCACGCTTGTAATTTCAGCAGGAGTATCACCAAGAGTTCGAGATCTGCCTGGACATCTTGAAACACTAAAACAAAAACACTGGGGGGTGGTAACGAGATGGCTCAGCAGTTACAGGGACTTGCTTGCAAAGCCTGGGTTTAATTCCACAGCCCATAGAAAGCCAGATATGCATTTGTTTGCAACACATGTACAAAAAAATCAGAATTTTTAAAAGTAGTTAACATTCATGTGCTTGGGCTGCGGGACACTGAGAAATCAAGCTGGAGCTGAGCTGGAAGCCTGCTCCCAGTGACCAGCTGCCATGATGCAGGAAGGAGCCAAGAAGTCGATAGAGGAGAAACGTTAACCAGCAGTGGATCCTGTAAACTCTATGGCTGGCCATCCAGGCCAGATGTGCCAGCTGGTGCAATGGTGGCACATCTGTTAAGGGGGAAACCAACTGCTCTCTGATTGGACTTGAGGGAATCCGTGCCTGGTACAGAACACCTACTCAAGAAACTACTCTTATTTGCCCACCAAACTGCCTTCTAAATACTCATGTTTGTGGGCTGGAGAGATGGCTCAGCGGTTAAGGCACTTGCCTCCAGTGCCTAAGGCCCTGGGTTCAATTCCCCAGGTCCCATGTAAGCCAGACCCACACCGTGGTGGCCCTGGTGCATTCTTTCTCTCTCTCTCTCTCTCTCTCTCTCTCTCTCTCTCTCTCTCTCTCTCTCTCTTCTCTCTCTGTTTCTGCTTGAAAATGAATAAATAAAAAATATTTTTAAAAAATTAATACTCATGTTTGTGCTGATATATTAACACCACTCTTGCTTTTGGTTAGAGAAGTTTCTTTTTTTCAGATGGTGGTGACCACTGGGGAGACTTGAAACTCACCAAAGTGCTGAGATGACACGACAGTGGTGTATGTTCAGCACTAAGTGAGACGTCTCTATCACACCCTCCAAGACTCAGGGACCATCGCAGAAGAGGTGGCAGAAAGAATGTAAGCGCAGAAAGAAAGAGAGGAGCGCTTTGCAATACTGTCTTCCAGACACAAAATGGTCATGGTATTCATGACCTCCTAGTGGCTGACACTACCTACATAAGACCTGCATAAGAGGAGGGAAAAAAATGATGACACCAAAATAGAAGAGAAACTAGCTGGAAGGAAGAGATTCCATGGAGGGGGCATGGGGAAGGGGAAAGGAGGCTGGTGGGAGGGGATTGGGATGATGGTACCTTGTCTGTATGTATGGGCGCCGTCAGTGAAAGTTTTAATAAAAAGCGGTGACCATTCAGACAGAGTGAAGAATGCTCTTTGAGCTCAAAGGAGAAGTTCACTAAGGAATTAGAACAGAGCCTCACTTACAACTTGCATTGCACAACGTTGTCCAGGAGAAGGAAGGATTCGTCTGGGTCACAGGATGCCAGGTATAATGTGGCCACTTGAAGGATGGATGGGCTGCACCTGCTCTGCCCCGGAAGGACCTCGAGGACAGAGAAAACATCTGGATGGGGACATCACAGAGACAGGAAGCAATCCTGTGGTTAGTGGGATGGGGGTGGGTGAAGCAAGGGGTGCCACTGCCGGTGTGGGGGTGCTCTGACTGGGACGACAGGCATCTGTGACTGTCCTACTGTGACGTTCCAGTTAACGGTGGCTCTATTCTCCACAAGAGGAACCGGAGAAGGTGATGCAATGAAGGAAGGACAGAGGTTGTTGTTGGTGTGAAGGCCACAGGGCTGCTGCTGGAGCCGGAGAGACAGTCCTGGGCACGTGGCGTAAAGCCGGCATTCCTTATTCAATCCCTCCTAGGATGGTGACCTCATGGGTCTCCAAACCCAAGTCCAATGGAAACCCAGGTTTGGCCACGCTGTTACTCTCCACATGAGAGTGAGGGACACAAGGTGCAGAAGAGAGGGAATGCCTCTTTATGTCACCCATGCTGGGGTGCCCCTGACAAAAGTGGCATACACGGTCAATGTTGGGATTGCTATTCACCACAAGTCTTCCCCGAGGTGCCAGAGGTGTGTGGGCATTCCGAAGTGAGAGGACCAGTGGGCAGGGTGCAAAGGGAGAGGGAGCTAAGCCTGGAGCAGTCCTTGGAGGACTTCCTGGTGGAAGAGGCTCTGGGCCAGGGCTTGCCCCACACCAGCATGAGAGAGGACAGAGAGAAGACAGCGAGTTTGGTTATCACTTAACAATCATCCCCACTGGGTGGCCTTTGGTGGGCTGTCACATGTCCTGCCTGGCTCGGAGGGAGGTGTCTAGAGAGAGCAGACCACAGGGTGCCACGCGAGTGCACCCTGACACCCGAGAGTTGCTGCTGATTAAGTCAGCCATTGATTTTTCTAATTGGATTTTTAAAAAATTAAATGGTTTAGGAAAAACAAGTTCTCCTTCCTTCCTCAGAAAGTGTTGACATTGGGCTGGAGAGATGGCTCAGTGGTTAAGGCACTTGCCTGCAGTGCCTAAGGCCCAGGGTTCAATTCCCCAGGACCCACATAAGCCAGACCCACAAGGTGGTGGCCCTGGTGCGCGCTCTCTCTCTCTCTCTCTCTCTCTCTCTCTCTCTCTCTCTCTCTCTCTCTCTCTCTGTATCTCTCGCTTGAAAATGAATAAATAAAATTTAAAAAAAAAAAAAAAGAAAGTGTTGACATTAACAATGAAGACTGTGTGAAGGCTCAGGGGTGCCCTGGGCTGGGCTGGTCACAGGAACCGAAGAAGGTGGACTCCTCCGTGTGTGCAAACACATGTGTGTGCTATGTAGACATGTATGTCACTGTGTGTGTGTGGTGTGTGCACGCAGGTACATGTGCCCGTGTGTGTTTGGGGGGTGTAGACATGTGTATATGTCCTGCACACACGTGTGCATGGGTGTGAGTATGCATGCCTGTACCAGTGTGCCTATGTGGCGTGCGTGTGTTAGCATGTGTGCACGTACACATGCTTTGGAGGATGTATGTCCATGTACCTCTGGTGACAGATCTCTGGAACTTATGGACACTCCTTGGGCATTGTCTCCTCTTCCTGCCACACAAAAGGTGTACAGGCCACAGGCCCGAGCATACAGTCCTCCACAGAGGCGAAGCTTTATATAGAACCTCCCAGAACCTTCCACCTCGCCCCCAGCAGGCTCTGCATCTGTTGCCACCCCCCCCAAACCAGCTCCATGAAGGAAAAAAACTAGGGCCCAAGGGAGGAAGGCCAGCCTCACGGTCCTGTGGCACAGGTGAAAGGTGGCTGAAGCCACAGGTTGCACTTGCTGACCTGAGCCCCGCCCCGTCCTGACGTGTGCCCTGGGCCTCAGCTTCCCAGCCACAAAGAGGGTCAGGCCAGCATCTCATGGGAGGGGCTCCTCCCCAGCCCCACCTGCCCTGTGCATTCCTGGTCTGGTCCTCAGAGTCCGCTAGGCCTCTTTGAAGTTGGCCCTTGAAATCTGAAGCAGCTTGACCCACCTTTCCTTCCAGCCCAGCAGCTGCCTGCAGAGAAAGGCCCATCGCAACCTTGCAGAATCCTGGAATCCCAGAACCACCATGGAGGCAGGCAGGGGGCCATCCAGACACCCAACTCTGGGCAGGGCAGTGGTGCCTGCTCCTTGCCTGCTCCCAGGGCCACCCTCTCCATCACTGCTGCCTCTGTCATCATCGTCTTAGAGAAAGCTGCCCCTGATCAGTTTCTTCGTGCCTCATTGGGGGCAGCATCCTGAGACAAACCTCTGGTGCACTTCAGGTGGGGGCCCTTATCTCTCCCTAAGCACCATGGTGTCTCCTCTCCCCACTCTTTCTTCCTCCTCCTGCTTCCTACCTATTATGGCAAGTGGAGGTTCCATTCTAGGCCCTCCCCTCTGCACCCCCTCCTCACCGCCCTCTTGGCACGAGTGTCATCTTCAGTGTATCTTGGACCCTTTTACCTAAATGCCTCCCTCATCATGACTAAAGCAGAAAGTTGTAAAGATCAAAATGGAGTCACTTGTGCCAAGCTATAAAACAAACAACAACAAAAAAAAAAAACTAAGCACAAAGCTGAAAAGTTATGAAGACAGGAATCACATGGAGGGGTCTAATGACCAGAACCCTCACAAGAGACCACTAGAATCTCCAGGCTACCACATGGGGCCACCACAACTCTACAGTGAGTGTCACTCCTCCCAAGGCTGACTACCCAGCAGCACCCCATCTGGCCTTGGGCTCATGTCCCCTCTTGTTATTGACCCCATGGCCAACTATTCCTGAGATCCACTCTGCCCTCTGCTCCATTTCCCCTCCAGACACCTCCCCTGGCCTCAACCCCCTGAGACGCTCACAGCACCCACAGTGTGCTGTTCCTCCCCTCAGAACTATCACAATTCTTTTTTAAAAAACTTTTTATCGATAGCTTCCATAACCATAGACCATAAACCATTATGATTCCCTCCCCACCCTCCCTCATATCTCTCCCCCTCTCAATTAGTCTCTGTTTTGTTTCGGTGACATCATCTTCTCCTCCCATTATGTATAGGTATTATCAGGCACTGTGATGAATATCAAGGCCATTTTGTGTCTGGAAGTTTGCATTGTAAGCAGTCCTCCCCTTCCTTTGGCTCTTACGATCTTTCCTCCACCTCTTCCACAATAGACCCTGAGCCTCGGGAAGTGTGATCGAGATGTCCCAGTGCTGAACACTCCACTGTCACTTCTCAGCACTGTGGTGTCTTTTGATTTATCCCAGTGGTCACCGCCATCTGAAAAAGAGAAGCATCTCTAGACAAAATTGAGAGTAGCATTATTATATAGGTATGCTCATTTAAAAAATGCTTATTTAAAAAATCCTTATAAGGCAATTTGGTTGACATATGCATTTATGCAGACAACAGCAGGCATGACTCCCCTAGGGCTCATGACCTCCCCCACCATAGACTTTTGACTAGGTCTTCATATGAGGCATGTATTCCCTCCCGTGGAGCCGGCCTCCAGTCCAATTAGAGAGCAGTTGGTTTCCCCACAATAGATGTGCCACTATTGCCCCAGTTGGCACATTTGGCCTGACTGGCCGGTCTTCAGGCTTGCAAGATCCACTGCTGTTCATCACCCTTGATGACTTCTCTCTCCCATAGGGCTGCAGACAGCATAGCTTTTCCCAGCTTTCTGTCAGCTGGTAAACAGGGAGGAGGTTTCCCGCTCAGCTCCAGCTTGAGTTCCCAGTGACCTGCAGCCAACCCACACATGTGGCCCAAGCAATTCTTTTGAGACTCTCTCTTGACTACCTACGTTGACAAGAACACTCATCTCCTTTTCTCCTTCCTGGTGCCAGCCTCACCCAGTCCTCACTACTCCCACCTGATCACCGGCAGCAGTAGGTCATGCTTTCTGCCCTCCATAGCTCTGGCTCCCTTCTCTTCCCACCGGAAGCTGACTAGCAGGGTGACACTCTCCCTGAGAGCAACAGGAAGCTTGCCTTCAGAACAGGCTTGAAGGCATGGAGACTCTGGAACACCCACCTCCCTGAGAACCTGCCTCTCCCAAAGATTCCCATTTCCAAAGCTTCTTCGTGCCTGGAACCACAAAGTGAGGACCATGGACACTAGACAGGGGCCAGTCACCAGCTCCCTTCAGCGGACATCCAGTCTGGCCTTTTCTTAGACATTTCAATTCTTCAGTCAAAAGCGAAGAGCAGGGCTGGAGACGTGGCTCAGTGGTTAAGGCACTTGCTTGCAATGCCTACTAGCCCAGGTTCAATTCCCCAGTAGCCACGTAAAGCTAGTTGCACAAAGTGACGCATGCATCTGGAGTTTGTTGGCAGTGACTAGAGTCCTGCCACACTCATTGTCTCTCTGCCTCTCTTTCTCTCTGTGTTTGCAAAGAAATAAATAGGAAAAGAAAGAAAGCCCAGAGCATGAGTGACAGGTTGGTTGCTCTCATCGTCTGTGACCCTCAGCCCCTAACTCAAACACTCACCTAGTCAGGACCTGAGGATTGCAGAGGTGGATTCCGACAGCATCATCTCCTGCGTGTGAATTCCCATGGGCCTTTTCAACAAGTGTACCTGCTGCCCAGTGCCCCTAGAGACACTGGCTTGGGGACCCCCATGTACCACTCCAACTCACTGGACCCTCAGCATGCAGAGCAGGACAGGTGCAGGTATGCAGGTGTCCTGGTGAGGGGCTGGGGTGTGCTGGGAGATCTCAGGTCAAGGAATGACCCTCCAGTACCAGAACGAAGGTGTATCCATAAACCAATCTGCTGGGTTCAAGTGGCAATGCCAGGGTAGGGTATGGGGGGGCTCTCGCTTGCTTGTGGGGTGAGTTTGGACCAGGAGCAGGCAGGAGAGGCAGAATGGCTCATCTCTGCTGGCGACCCCTGACAACATTGTGAGCAGGCCACAGTTTATGTGCCCTCCAGATGTGGGCCCTGAAGAGAGACATTGTCACCCCCACTTGAGAGATGGGTAGCTAAGTGCACATCTGTGGTTACTCCCTGGTCAGGATGGAGCAAAGCCTCACCCCGAAGGGCTCCCTGGGCACTGCAGAGTCCACTCAGGTCTGCAGCCTAGCCGTGCATGGTGAAGCCACAGTGTGCTCTCCGTGTCTTCCAGAACTTTCCATCTGGCTCAGGGTCTTCACACTAACTGCCCCTTCCTTGCTTATCTGCTGTTCCTAACCCTCAGCCCTCTTTCAGGTTGGCTTGTATAGCTTCGAAGCCTCCCCAGTCTCCTCAGATAGTGAGGGTCTCTCATACCCACCACTGTGTTGGACCAGGTCCTGATAAGACCCCTATCCAAGCCCACAATGAGTCCACAGCAAATAATGAGCATGTCAGTTTTGCTTTAGTTTTTGGTTTTGGAAGACTGGGTTTTATGTAGCCCAGGATAGCATTGAACTCACAATATAGCCGAGGATGACCTTGAACTCCTGATGCTCTTGCCTCCGCCTCCCAAGTGCTGGGTTTATAGATACATCCCACCACACCTGGCTTGGATGAACAAAAATTAACTTTTCCTTAACTACTCAGGACCTAAACGACCCCAGCACCTGCTCTTTCAGGGACACACTAACCCTGATGGGCAGTCATAATTTTCTCCTTGGCAGAATTGCCAGCCTTTCCTGTCCAGTGGAGTCAGTGGGTTTGGGTCTGTGGTCTTCTGGGACTGATCTGGGCATCTATTTCCTTAGTCTGAGGCTGCCGTCAAGACTGACCCATCACTGGAGCAAGGAGTAAGCCTCAGAGAGGGGTGTCCAGCCTCTGATCCACCTCTGGTGGACCCAGACCAGGACAGGGACGTGCCTAGAGCCCCTAGCAAATGTCCTGAAATAGACGCTTTCTCAGCTGCCATAGCAAAGAAATGAAGGTATTGGGAATGTATCTTATCCTTCTGGCCAAAGTTAATGGTATTTTTAAAAACATCTTTATGTCAATAATTAGATTGTATGAGCAAATCTTATGATGGTGCCCCCATTTCCCTCCTCCCTGTCCCCAACCCACTGGGGGCCCTCCTCGGTGGTCATACTGGATCAGTCTATGGGGTAGGGGGTTATGAATTCTTTCATTAGTGAAATCATGGAATGTTTAGTGAATAAGGCCAGGGAAGCAGGATCCAGGCAGAAAAAGACATTGGTGGGAGGGGGAGGGAGCCAGGGCTCCAGCTCAGCTGGGAGGAAGTGCGCCCCATGGTGGCCAGGAAGAGAAGTGCAGCCCAGAAGCGCTGCGGGTTAGGGTAGGAAGGGGGGACAGTCACCTGTGCCCTGCAAGACTTTAAAAATACACAAATGTGTAAAGAAATCGTATTCACGACTGGAGAAATGATGCAGTGGGTAAGAGAACTTGTTTCACGGCCATAAGGGCCCGAGATGGCTTGAATTTGATTCTCGGCACCTGTGGCCATGTGTACCTGTAACCCTAGTCTGGGCTTTACTGGTCAGACAGTCTGACTGAAAATGGCAGCTCAGGGCTCAGTGAGAGACTCAGTCTCAAGAAAATAACACGGGGGCTGGAGAGATGGCTTAGCGGTTAAGGTGTTTGCTTGCAAAGCAGAAGGACCCATGTAAAGCCAGATGCACAAGGTGGTGAATGCATCTGGAGTTTGTTTGCAATGGCTGGAAATCCAGGTGCACCCATTCTCTCTCTCTCTCTCTCTCTCTCTCTCTCTCTCTCTCTCTCTCTCTCTCTCTCTCTCTCTCTCTCCCTCACACACACTCTCTCTGTCTCTCTCTCTCAATTCAATAAATAAAATATTTTAAAAAAGAAAATAACACGGAAAAGCGATAGAGGATGGCACCTGGCACCCTCCTTTGGTCTTTCAAACATTCATACACACGTGCACACACTATTCGTGCACAACACGCCACGCATACCGCACACGCATTAACAAGAGGAGGGGAAAACTGTCTCCACAGAACCTTCTGTCTTTCATTCTTCCTGCATCCTGAGTTTTCATGTGTGTGAAAGCATCTTTGAGAAGCATGAAGCCCTCTCCGCGATCAGAGGACACAGAGACAGAGAGGGAGGTCTGGAGGAGGGGACAGCAATGGAGGGCATCAGGGTGATCTTTTCTCTTCTCCATCCTTGATCATTCACTTTGACTCCCAGTGTCTCTGGAAGCTGGCACAGCGAGGAGAGAATGACCCAAAGCTACCCATCTTTAGTCCTAAGTCAGTGTGAGAGGTCCTGGCTCCTTCCACCACCCTCCAAGCTTTGGCTTCTACCTCAGTAAAACGGACACAATTCTTCACCTGCAAGGCTCTCTTGAGGAGCAGGTGCAGGCGAGGCAGTTAGCTGTCTTCCTGCTTTGTCCTTGCCTGGGGAGAGACACCTTGATGAGAAGACCCACCAGGGGTACATTAGCCTCAAGAGAGCCCTGAAACCCAGCTCCTATTACAGACGCATCTCCAAAGATAGCCCATGGGGCTTGGAGGTTTGTAATCACATTTGGGGGACACAACGAAGACCACTGAAGTTATACAGAGGGGTCTATGGGGACAAGGCTCCTCATTCACAGAGTGAGACTCGCCCAAGTTCACATAGCAGTTTGGCCAGGATCCCACCTCAGATTCCAGGTTCCTGATTTTTCTTATGACACCTGAATCAATATCATGGGCTCATTACCTTGTTTTTGCTCTCAAAGGGGAAAGATAGTCAGGCTTTACCATAACTCTATGAAGATGAGACTATCTCTGGCCTAGAGCCAAAGAAGGGCAGATTTAATCCACTCACCCACCCATCCATGCACCACCCACTCGCCCATTCATCCATGCACCTACCCACCCACCCATCCATCCATCTACCCATCCAACCACCCATCCACATACCTATCTTCCCATTCACCCTCATGTTCATCTATCCATCCACTCACCAGGTCATCCATCTACCCACGCGCCCAACAACCTACCCACCCATCCACCACCTATCCATCAATACACCCATCTATCCACCTATGCAATCACTTATCCATCCACTCACCTCACCTACACACACACCTGTCATCCACTCACCCACCCATCTACCATCCACCTCTTTCCATCCATCCATTCACAGATTTATTCAACACCTGAGCAACCATCAAGGTCAATTCCAATTTTTTTCTTTCACCAAGTTAATGTCCACCCTTAGAATCTCCACTTACTACACTGACTAAGGGGACCTGAAGCCTCAGGTTACATATCCAGGGACCACAGCCATGGTGCAGAGCCACCCTCAGAAGTCCTCCTATCCTGGAACACCATTGTCTCCATCCTACAACAGATTCATCACCTTCCTAGGATTTCCCCCCCCCACCCCCCGCTGCAGAGAGCCGGGGGGCACTACAACGAGGAGGAGGCCTTTCCTTCTTACCGCAGCTCTGTCTGCCAGGGCCTGAAAACTGATATTTCATAAAGAAGAGCCCAGCAGAACTCAAAATGGAAAACAGATCCTCATCCACTAAAGAGCAGCCAGCCCAGACAGACCGATCAAAGGCAGGCTGGGCTGTCCATGGGCCTCAGCACGGTGTCTGATTATCAAATTTGCACTTGGCAGAGTGTCTGCTGCTCACTGTCCTGGAGGAAGGGAAGCTCTAGCCAAGTGCAGGTAAGCACGGCCAGGCATGGAGGGGCAAAGACCTGACCCCACCTGACATGCCACCTGCTGTCCTCGCTTCCTGCCTGGAGCTGCAAAGAAGAATTCTACTCTTTAAGGGCCGACTGCCTGCGCTCCACTTTTCTTCTGCAGCCAGAGGTGTCTGCAGAGCAGCCTGGTAGGCAGGTGTGGTTGGCAGATGCACTTCCCCATCAGGAGCCCTCTTTCATGCCCTTGCAAACTGGCACTCTTTCCCTTTGGGGTGTCTTCTTGTTGTAGCTTCCTATGTCCCCATGTGGGAGGCAGATTGGACTTGGGCGGGAGCAGGTTTCATTGGGGGGGGTGGATGGTCCCTGGAGGGACTCCGGCAGGGTCCTCAGTCATGGTGAAACAGAAAGGGAACTGAGTGGACAGGCAGGTCACCGGAGCCCATGCCCACAACCAGGTAGCTTTTCTTGGATGGACACTCCATGGTGTGTGATAGTAACTATTCTCTGCTTACTTTGTGATTAGCTAGTGACCAGGAATGGGTTGGACTGGTCTGAGTTTAGACAGCTGGAGACCCTGGGCTCTTTGCCATATGGTTCTGGCCCTCCAGCTGGCTGGCGTAGGCACACGCTTTCAGGGAAGGCATATGCAAACCCGAGAGGCTCTGGAGGCTGAGCCTTGGCAGAAGTAGCTCTCTTAGAGAAACGGTCACAGGGTTGGCAGGAGGATGCCAAGAGAAGCGCCAAACCCCTTAGAGACTTGGGCAGAAGAGTGGGCACCCTCTATGGGCTACAGTCATTTAGATCCATTCTGTCTCTCTAGGAAAAGGCCGCTGTACCTGTCACTGCCAGTCCCCAGCCCTGTCACTGCTCCACCTACCAAAGCATACCAGACATGCCAGATCACAGGTGACCCAGCCACCTCCTCACTCCTCCTTGATCAGTAGTGTAGGGTGATCACTTCCCCCTCTGGCTTACGGAGAGTGACCTTCCAGAGCTATGGGCCTACCTCGATGACCCCAGGGTTCTGCGGCTTGGTGGGTAGCATCTATGTGCCGGCAGGCTTAGTGACAGCCAGGCAGCAAGAGCGATGGTGGAGGAGCCGGGCTTCGCCGTCCCAGGACCATCCTCGTCCATTATCGGCTGCGGGCGCTTGTCATCACACACCAGGCGCAAATCGGAATCAAATGTGGCTCCTGAGCCGGGGAAACCCTCCACTGAGCATTTGAACAAAAGCTGGGGGTGGGGGCGCAGCCTTGCCAGGTCAACTTGAAAGAGAAGGAAAGGCGGCTAGGGGCCCACGATGGTTCTGGAAACTTTGTTTTTCATTTTCTCTCCTGGCTCCATGGGCTCCGGGAGCGGACGGGGCCGAATCCCACAAGAAAGCCGGGCTCCGGTCAGCCTAAGCGAAGCCACGTGTCTCCTTAGCTCTTTGGATGTTTTGAAATGGTTTCAAACTTGGGGGGGGGGGGGGCAATGCTCTAAGGTGTCAGTGGAGGGCTCCCCCCACTGGTTCAGAGTGGTGTGGGTCCACAGCTCACCTCTGATGGAGCCCACCCTGTGGTTCACCTGGGCATCCCATGGGTGTTGATTTTATTGCCTAGCATCCTCTCTCTCTTTCAGTGCCTTTAATGTCACCTAGAGCCTGGGGACACTTTACCCTTGTGATGAGGTGGCAGGGAAACTCCACTCAGAGTTCTTGGTGGCCAGAGCCCCACACAGGACAGTCTTGCTTTTGGCCCATAGTCTACCTAGCCTGTCACTCTGATCCCACTCCCCATTGCTAAAGATCAGATACCCTGCTTCTGGAAAGGCCTCCGATCCCTCTGGGGTGCTCAGGGGGACTCATGCCATGCTCTTGGAGGTAGCTTGAATATCCAAGCTTTTCCTCCCCTTGTTCTGCACAGAGAGGTGGCTATGTGCCCAGTTGAGTTTGGTCATAAAGGTAGCCCTTAGTGAAGGTGGGAGACAGGGAGTATTCCCAGGGCCCTGATTCTTCCCTTCAGTCTGCTTTGAGGCGAGTGTCCCCTAACCACAGGTCATTCTTTCTGTCCCGATCTCTGTGTGTCTGTCTCTCCCTCACCCTTCTCTCTCCATTTCCTCCCTCATCATGTCAGGACCAGAGGGATCAGGCCTCTAAGCCTGGCTCCGCCTGGGCTTCCCCCTCCATTCCACTCCACCTGCCCCTCTTCTAATTACTGTCTTGAGTGAGCTTCCTGTGCTGTGGGGGCCTTGACAACACAATGTCCCTTAATGGTGCCATCTTCCAGGGATCCACAGAGAACCCTGGGGCAGCAGTGACACAAGGACTCCTACTAGAGAGCCTCCATGGGCCTGGGAACCTAGGCAGCTTCCCAGATACCATGTCTGTCACTGTAGTGGTTTGACTGTAAAATGTCCCCATAGCCTCAGTGTTTGAAGACGTTAGTGGCACTGTTTGAGAAAGTTGTGGGGCCTCTGGAGTTGTGGAGGCTTCCTGGAGGAGGCGTGTCACAAGGGGGTGGGCCTTGAAGTTTGTATAGACCACCACTGCTTTCTCTCCCCTTCCTCCCTGCTGGTATGAAGTTGTGACAGTCTTCCTGCTCAGGCCTCCCATGCCTTTCCTGCCACAATGAACAACACTTCCCCTCAAAATTGTAAGCTGAAAATAAGTCCTTTCCTTCCTTAAGCTTCTCCTGGCTGGGTCTTTTGTCCCATGAATGAGAAAGCAGCTGATAAAGTCACATAGATCAATAATGGAAGGCAAAGAATCGGGATCCTTTAATCACCAGTGAGGGCCCAACTGAGAAAAGAGGCTGGACCAGGGCCAAAGTGAAGAGACCAAAGGCAGCTATGGAGCCTGCCCTGGGATACAGAGCTGGGCCCAGGATAGAAACCATGTCTCTGCCCCCACCGGCAGGCTTGTGAGTTAAAGGTGTGGTCCCCAGCTTGGCACTATTGGGAGGTGACTTTAAGAGGGATCCTCATGAGAGAGCTCTAGGTCATTGGGGTGTGCCCTTGATGGGTCTAGTGGGACCCTGGCCACATCCTTCCTCCTCCTCCTCCTCCTCCTCCTCCTCCTCCTCTTCTTCTTCTTCTTCTTCTTTCTCTCTCTCTCTCTCTCTCTCTCTCTCTCTCTCTCTCTCTCTCTCTCTCTCTCTCTCTCCCTCTGTTGTACGCCATCACCACCATGTTAGAATAGGGTCAACTTTTCTTATTACGACCATCTATATTGTTAGCCTGATTAGATCAGGGATCAAGTAAGACACACAGCTCTTGGGAAAATTTATGAAGAAGGATTAACTGAGGTGAGAAGACCCTTCCCCCACAGTGGGCAATGATTCTGGTGGTAGAAGAGATTCCAGGGAGAAGCAGTCCTTTTCAGGGTAGCCTGTGCTACGTGCTGGTGAGTGAATCTACCCTGCGGTGGCCACCTGTCCTTCCCTGACATTAGAACCCAACTTCTTCATCCTCCAATGTGGACTGAAGACCCGTGGCTCTCCAGTAACCCTCCAGGCCTTCAGAGCCAAATTGGGACTGCTGAGGCATCCAACCTCATGGACTGAGCAGCTACTGGGTTCTTAGGCTCTCCAACCTGAAAACAGCCATCATGGGACTACCCAGGAGACATCTTGTAAGCCAAATTTAAAAATCCCCATTGCAATGCATATTAATTCTTTCCATACTCTAGAGAACCCTAATACACTTGCTCTATATGATGATTAAGTTTTGTTGTCCACTTGACCTTTTCAGCAACCTTAGGTGGGTCTCTGAGGATGTTCACAGGAAGGCAGCCCTCTCAGTAAGGGGACAGGATGTAAGGAAACTCAGAGAAGTTAGAAATGAATGTCCCTTCCTGGGAGAGCAGTGCAGGAAGAAAATTCCAGAGACTCAGGAAGCCAACAAGTCTTGGGTAGGGTTGCAAGACCTGACCCTAAGGCTATATAAATAGGAAAGAAATCTGTCTCCCCTTGCCTCTCTGCCTGGCTGGCTGCTGGTGCTTGTCATGCATCTCTTCATGGGTATTGGAACGAAGCTTCTTCAGCCTTCCAGCCTGGACTGAAGACCAGCAGCTCCCCAGGAAACCTTTAGGCCTTCAGTGCTGGATTGGGACTGCTGGGTCTCCAGTCATATGGACTCAGCGGCGACCAGTTCCTTGACTCTGGGCCTTGCAGACTGCAATTGTGGGACTGCCGTGAGCTAACCCAATAAATCCCCTTTTTGTTTACTATGATTCATTCTGTGGATTCTTTTCCTCTAGAGAACCCTGAGTAATACACTATATAACTCATTCATGAAATAAGTCACTTATTTTTTTAAATGGGGCTTATTTGGGCTCATAGCACTGGAGGTTCTAGCCTATGGTCAGTTAGCTCCTTTGCTTTGGACCTACAGCACGTGCATCATATTGGGAGCAGTACAAACTCGCTCACCTGATAGGCAAGAAGCATAAAGAAAAGGGGCTGGCTTAATAGTCATCCACCACGACTCAGGGACCTATGCGGAAGAGGGGACGGAAAGATTGTAAGAGCCGTGGTGGGGGAGACTATCCAGAAGCATGGCACCCTTCAGTATCAACACACTTGGGCCAGGAGGACCGGGCTGAGTACTAGGCTATCCAGGGTCCCCTGCCACAAGGACTGATCCAGACGGCCCACAGAGGAGGATATCCAGCTGATTGGGGATGGGGAGGGGGGCCTTGGGGAATTGGGGATAACAACTCATT
>PVHP010039035.1:0-16554 GCA_004024765.1 Zapus hudsonius | reverse complement strand
TTCATTTTTAACTTTTTTTTTTTTTTTTTGGTTTTTTGGGGTGGGGTCTCCCCTTTAGTCCAAACTGACTTGGATTTCACTCTTTGTTTCCAGGCTGGCCTTGAACTCATGGTGATCCCCCTACCTCTGCCTCCCAAGTGTTGGGATTAAAGACATGTGCCACCTCGCCCGGTTTATGTTTTCATTTTTAATCTGAATTTCTTTTTTAAAAATTATTCTATTTATTCATTTTCAAGCAGAGAGAGAGAGAGAGAGAGAGAGAGAGAGAGAGAGAGAGAGAGAGAGAGAGAGAACACACCAGGGCCACCACCTTGTGGATCTGGCTTATGTGGGTCCTGGGGAATTGAACCCGGGGCCTTAGGCACTGAAAGCAAGTACCTTAACCGCTGAGCCATCTCTCCAGCCCCTGAATTTCTTTTTGAATCTTTATATTCCTAAATATTCATAAAATTACTCCAGGTAAACACTAAGGGTAAAAATGACTCCATTATGCATTAGTTATAGGATATAAAGTCAGCATAGCTTGAGCTCGAAATAGTAATCACTTTTTCCATAATTCCAAGCCCAATAAACAAACAAACAAACAAGCAAGCAAACAAACAAGAATCTCACTGTCTCTCCCAGTCTCCAATTAAAATAAAAAAAATAGTACGGGGACTTGGAACTTTGATTCTAAAAAAGGGCAAAAAGAACAATGAGAAGACCAAGAGACATAAGGGAAAAGACAAATTAGGGCCGGAGAGATAGCTCGGCAGTTAAGGCGCTTGCCTGCAAAGTCTAAAGACCAACATTCGATTCCCCAGTACCTGCGTAAAGCCAGATGCACAAAGTAGGGCATGCACCTAGAGTTTGTTTGCAGTGGCAACAGGCCCTGGCATGACCATTTTTACCTCCCACCATCGTCTCTGTCTCTCTCTTAGTAAATAAATAAATAAATAAATAAATAAATAAATAAATAAGGCAATATTCAAGGGTATGGGCTTTATAAAACCAAAGGAGGTAACATATATATGCAAATAACTAAAATAACTTGGTTACAAGTGGCACCTGAATTAAGAATATTATAGAATGCTATATGATTATTACTAGTTGGAATAGTAGGGAGAGCTTTATAAGGAATAATTAGTTGAGCTGGATTTGAAGGTTGGCTGAGTTCTGGCAGATTGAGATGAGACAAAGCATTACAGGTAGATATATGGGTGGAACAACAGAGAAGGTAGGAAAATGTGCAAGATATTTGATATGTAGCTGTAATCTAACATTCATAATAAGAGGCTTTTCATTAAATTATGGAATGCCTGTTGATTCAGTCGTCGTATATAGGAGTCTCATGAAGGCACCCTGACATGGCTAACTATGTGCAGCAGATATCCAGAACAGTTTGTTTCATTCTTTTCTTCTTTTTTTCTTTTTTGTTTGGTTTTTCGAGGTAGGGTCTCACTCTATCCCAGGCTGACCTGGAATTCACTCTGTAGTCTCAGGCTGGCCTCGAACTCACAGCGATCCTCCTACCTCTGCCTCCTGAGTGCTGGGATTAAAGGTGTGCGCCACCACACCTGGCTGTTTCATTCTTTTCATTGAACATTCTCTTCAAGTAGCTCCTAAGCATTTAGCAGGATTCTGCCAACCAGAAATCCCTGGCTCCTGAACAGTGTTATTGGAGAGGAAATCTGGATTAACTGTAGTTGTAGAGTCTAAAAAAGTATGAAAGAATATTTGGTTTAATATCCAAATTAATACAGGAATTTCTATGAAAATAAGAAAACTGCAAAAACATCATTTTAGTTTGAAATTATAACTTATAAGAACTTGTAAATAGATTGGACATTTAGAAACTAGGTGGCATAATGAGAAGAAAAAGGCACTAGATCTGATACAAGTGACTTCCTCTGAATTTATTCCCTTAAACTTAAAAGTTAAGGCTAATACCTGTTCTATCTCCTCTGAGTCTTTAAGGATTATATGATATGTGAAACCATTTAAATCTCAAAGCACTTTACAAATATATTCTAATACCGTTTATGTTGGCTTATATATACATTGTAACAGTGAAAATTAATTCTAAAAAGAGTTGGGAAACAAGTTTTTGATTTCTCATGAAAATACAGTATTCCTTAGATTTATTGTTAAGAGGTAAAAATACAATGTATCTTGCTTGCAATTTTTTAATCAAAATTGAAACAGTGACTTTAAACTCTTAATGCTCTTAACTACTATCTTGAAAATTGTTTTTAGAAAGAGAACAACTCACTGACACTGATTACTGTAACTCAAACAGAGTCAGCCCTAGATGCTGACTATGAATACATTTAAAAAGGGGTAGAGTTCAGTGGTAAAGCACTGTCTAGAATGTTTAAGGCCTTTGGCTCAATCCCTTGCACTACAAAAAAAAACAGAAACAGTTTAATTCCCATGTATGTACATTAAATGCAGCAATGACACTTATCTTTCACTGAAATGTGTTGTTTTTATTACTGTCTCCCGAAGTTTCAATCTAAAACTCAGTGAGCAATTAGACTTTAGGAAAGTTAACTGATAATCACTTAATTTTCTTAGAAGAAAAGAGCAGTAACAATACCTACTTGATATGAAGGACTAAGGGAGCTAAAGGATATAAAATACATTAAGTACTGAACTAAGATTTGAGGGTAGAATTGTGGCTGGTGCTTATTGGTCAAAAGATACTAAGTTTTAGTTAAATTAAGAGGAGTAAGTTCAAAAGAAAATACATATGACTAACTACAGTTAACAATGTATGGTATTCTTGAAGTCTGCTAAATCTCATGTTCTTACCACAAAAAGTACAGTATGTGAAAGAAAGCATGTTAATTAGTTGGATTTAGCCATACCATTATGATAATGTACACATATTTAAAAATACATTGCACATGCTAAATATATTTTTGTCAAAGTAGGGGTTGAGAAAATGACTCAGTGGTTAAGAACTCTTACTGATTAATTATGAGGGCCAGAGCCATCTGAATTTGATTCACCAAAACTGACATAAATCACAATTCACATGGGGCAGAGTCTGACCCAAAAGAAACCACAGCTCCAGATTGAGGGAGAGATCTGGTCTCAAGGAAATATGCTTAAGAGCAATTGAGAAGGTCACCTACACTGCATGTACCATACATAGGCACACCACACATATTCTATACACACACACACACACACACACACACACACGCGCGCGCGGTCAAAATATTTATAAAATACATAAAAATATATGTATATATGTAAAGTAGTATCTTGTAAAGATCTCTTTCCTTTTCATAGTATATTTTTTTATTTATTTTATTTACATGTTCTGATATTTTTTTCATATTCTGATTTTTTGAGACAGTATCTTATATGTAGCCCAGGCTAACCTGGAACTCATATGTATTTCAGGTTGTCCTTGAACTCATGACAATCTTCCAGCTTCAGCATCTCAAGTGTTAAATTTATAGGTATGAGCCAACACACATGTCTTGCCATTATATTCTTAAATCACTGACAAAATAATCAGGTTCCAAATAGCAATAAACCAACATAGTAAAAGGCTCACTCAAGTTACTTCTCTGTCAAGTGATGATCTAGTTTATTAAACCAGTATTTTAATGCCATAGTGATGTATATATAAAATGTACTCTCTTCTGGAAAATATATGCCACATTTGTATAACACATTAAAATTTCACAATACACATAATAGGGGAAACAATGACATCAAATAGAAGAGACTAGTGGGAAAGAGGGATTCAGTGAAGAGGGAAAAGGAAGGGTTTGTAGGTAGGGATGATGATAATTGTATACTGTCTTTATGTATAGAGGTTGTCAAATAAAAAGTTTTAAAAATTTAATTTATATTCACATCTATTTTCCATATAGTCACACAAAAATAATGAATCAAGTAACAAGAGCATCATCAATTATGCTAAAGATACAGTTACCTGAAGACGCTATGGATTTGTGTAACTCATCCTTACTCCCAAATCCTGAATCTAGCAAGCCTGGGTTTCCTATTGAGATTAGTTCTATATTCATATGTCAAACTTCTTTCTGGATATGTTAATTAGGCAGCCCACAGACACTATAAATTAAATATTAAAAAGTAAAATCAAATGGTATTTTCCCCTTTCCCAAACTCAATCTTTTGCTAGTATTGACCATTTAGAAGAATGGTTTCACAGTATTTCATGTATTTTCAACAAAACCACTCCTTTGCAAACTCCTTCTACTCTCTACTCTTCCAGCAAATTAACTTCTAATATCACTAGCCTACTAAAAACCTCATTAAGAAATTTTTGAATTGTCTGACCATGCTTACAAAGCTCTTCATAATCCAATCAACCTGCTGCTGCAGACTAATCTTCCACTATTCTTCATTGCCTTTCTACCTCATGCACCAGCTACACTTCTCACGTCTTTAAGCAAACCAGTATCAGATGGTCTACATCTCGGATATTCCCTGAACCTAAAACACTCTCCTCCATGTTCCTTCTGTTTAGCTTTTCTTTATCCAACAGGTCTCACTATAGTTCTCCTAAAGTAATTTTTACTTAGTCTTCCAAAGCTGAGTTAGTTCTTCCTCCATGTACTTTTATGTCCTATTCCTGCACTGTAAATGTTCATTTATCTCTAACTCACTGTAAATCTATGACCTAGTTACTTGAAGACAATACCACATGTTTCCACTACTTAACATTGTCTGCTACACTGGGGAGTATAATTTGCCAAACTGGTTTTGATTTGTCATTAAATATCTGCCAAAAAATTATTTGCATAGTCAACAATCTCCCCGTGTTTTTAAATTACGATTTCAATTGCATACATGTCAAACCTTTTCTTCTTCTGAGGTCTGAACCCCAGGCCTTATGGATGAAGATCACTCTACCACAGGCCTTTAAACACCCACCCCTCAAAAATGGTAGAAGAAATAATACTGATTATTAAAGAACAGCTACATATTCTTATTAGAGCATGTCAAGTAGATGAGATTTTGGGAAAAATAATGACCTCTAACTATATGGCTATTTACATTTTAATTGCTGAGGCAAAATATATAAACATATCTATGCTGTTTTCAGAATCTGACATATTATTTTGTCTAAAAATGATTTTTATAAAAGGTTTTCTTAAGCTTTGTCTTAAAAGCTAAGTCACTTTGTAGACAAATACATTTCTAACTTTACATGTTAAAATCAGTGAGGGAGAGACATTAAACAAAACATGTCTTTGAGTCACTTTAGAGACAACTTTTCTGCTAAGTGAGATATATCTATCATGTTTTGGTGGACTTCCTACAGGGAAATTAGCTATTATAAATTATTCAATGGAACAAATGCTCTTTTCCATTACTCACTATTCACAAAAAGAAAAATAGAAAAATTCAACATTGGATTCAATTCCACAGTGACTATGTATGAAAAAAATATCAAACACCACTGGGCATTCACTAATTAATCATGATAGAACTTTCCATAGCATAACCATAGTTAACAAGCTGAGGAAAACATCCACCATCCAATTTTTTTAAAAAGAAAAGTAAAATAGAACAGGATTAGTTGGATTTTAGAAGGTAAAAAGGCTGGCAAAAATAATTCACTGTCATTTATTTCCTCCAAGGACATAAAGATTACAGATATCATTCTTTTCAAGTTTATTACAAATCAAACAATATTTAAAACACAAAAGAATTGTTTTTCAAAAACTCTTATGGCTATTTCATTTTAAATGTATTTTTATTAAATAAATGAATGCTCAATTCTGTAATAAATTGAGCTATTTTTAAAATCATTCTACCTAAATAAGATATACTATGGTATATCTTGTACAAAACCCAACTAGTTCTAAATACAAAATGTTTCAGTTTAAAAAGTAAGAGTTAGGGCAGGCCTTTTGTTTGTTCTTCAAAGACAACCCAACAAAATGGAAATACATTTCCTTATGTTTTATTCTATACTTGACTTGTATCACAAAGAGTCTAGAATAGAAATAAAATGATTCAGATACTAAGTCAAGCTGACCTGCACCCATTCGGCACTATGAAGCACTGCTTAAAAACAATAGGGATACATAAAAATGCTCAATTCAGGTAGATTCTTTTTGGTTACCAGAATACAAAATTAATAGGATCAGAGTTACAATGTCCAAGACAGAAAATTTAGAGGCACAGAAGACAAACCCCATGTAAGGCCCCTATTCCATACAATTTTATAGCACACTGTTAATAAAAATCTAGTATATGATTTGTGTGTGTGAATTAACTAATAAAAATAATGGGAGTCAAGCCAAACTAGTTAATGTTTTCATCTGAATTATGATCAACATTTTGCAGTTACAGTTCTATATAAAAGTGGAAGAGGGTTTCAATAGCCTTTCTGGATCATTTTTGTTGTTGTTTTCAAATGAACCATATCTGCAAAGAAAACATCCTAACTGTTCTAGCACAGTCCATATTTCAGTTTGAATAGTTAGTTGTTCTACAGATTTATAAAGTATGTATAAAAAGTAAACAGCTTTAACCCTGAATGAATGAATCTTGAATAGTAATTTCTGCAACATTTGCAATTTACAAGTAAACTACAAAATGGTGGTTTTTATAAACAGAATGAAGGATGAAGAAATGTTAATGCTCTCTATTAAACAGGCTCTTGTCAAAAAGCATATATTTTGCAAAAAAGAAAAAGAAAGAAAAGAAGGAAGGAGGGAGGGAAAGAGAAACAATAGCTGGATTAAAGAGTTTTCAAAAAGCATGCAGGCTTTGGAATGATTTCACAGTATTAGGCTGATTAGATGGTCAATTGCTAATTTTATAATGAAAGTTTGGAATTTTACGAGGGTCTTACTAAACCTATAAAATCTTTTTCATAACACATTTAAATTTTACAAAGTATATCACATCAAGATAAAACAAATGATTATGTGTGTGTGCTTTAATGTGTCATCTATCAAATCCTTTAAAAAATAAACTATGTGTTATGAACTTTGCTAAGTATTCTAAATTTCCAATTATAATTCTTTTCAATGTTTTGGCTTAAAAGCTTAAATGTTAATAATAATTTGAGCATTGTGGTTCTCTAACAACAAGAAATGTCCTTTTTACATAGTAGATAAGTATACATACACAACTTCAGTGACTGCTTTCCTTTGTTTGTGGTTGTTACAATGTGAGGGTCAAACTTGTCATTGAATCAATCTGGCTTTTCTTAATCAGAAACATTTATAGAGCTGATTTCTGGAGTTCAAATATAATTTCATGCTTCTGTTTAAGCATATGTAAATCTTTTAATTTGAAAGCAATTCTTAATAGATAAATGAATATGTAAATGTAAACTGTAAATATAAAATACACAATCTGAAATAACTCGAGGCAGCAGGTCTAGATTTCCATTAATATCTCTACAACAATTAGAACATGTTTTTAATAAGCACTTCAGTCTGTCATCCTGTCATCTTGGACTTACTCTATTAATACAAGAAAATAGGCTATCACACAGAAATATAAAAGCACTGTCTATACAATTTACAAAATGTGACAGAAGTGCTTGATGTCACATAGCAGTAACAGTAAAAATTGCAAGAGAAATACATATAGTGTCAATGAGTGCATAAGCATGCATTTGTTCCTTTGAGAGCATGTTTTAAGTACTGTAGAAAGTAAAGAAGTACCCTTACATATAGCACAGAAATTATATAACTGAAACACCATAGAACTATCTATAACTCTCTAGTCAAAGTTAAACATCACATACATATTTCCATTTACCATTAGATGCTGAAGAAAAACTCAGAATGGTTAACAGCATCATTTGGCAGAAATCCAACCAACCAATACAGAACTTGACCTTTTTTTTGAAAATACAATGGAAATTGTATGTAGATTGCACAAAAACTTAATTTTCAAATGCTAGTAATTTTAATACAAAATTAAATAAGCAGCTATGCTTTTCACATTTGATAGCAAAAAAGATTTAGAATGTAGTTGAATGCTGTATATATCCTATAATACAAGCAAACTCATTTAAGAACATCTTGTTTTTTGGAAGACAAAAAAAACACAAAGAGAAAATCTGAGAAAATACTGAAATTAGTAAGACAACCCAACACCCATTGTAGCAGAAAAAAATAGTGCAATGTTTCAAGAACTGGAATTGTGTATTTTGAACGATCCTAAATTGATGAGCCGCTGGCTTAGGGGAGAACTCACTGTATCAGCTACCTCCATTAGGTAGTCAGCATCTTATTTATCTAACCCTGGGGTTAAACATCTTATTGCAGCAGTCAATTTGGAAATTATAAAATTTTTCTGTTGGGGGTTGTTATTTGGGGTTTGGGGCATGGATGCAGCTGAAAAAAAAAATCAGTGAAATCTCCAGAATGAACAGCCCGGCACTTTAGTATCTCACAGGGCACTCAGGAAAGCAATACTATAAAAAGCAGGTTACCATTTATGATAGTTGTATTTTCTGTGTTATCTAGAGAAAAACAGGTTCATCCATGCAAAATGGACTGTTTTAGAAGATACTGCTGCTAAAATGAAAGACTTTTCAAAAGGAAAAAGTGATTATTCCAGATGAAATGAGAAGCTCCAATGTCAACCTTACTTCCTGAATCAGCAGAAATCAAAGCTTTACTCAGAATAGGAAATTGGAGATTTTCTTTTAATTTACATATCTTTTTTTTGCTGAGTATGTTTTAGCTGAAATATGAGAGAACTTCTAAGAGACAGCACTTCTCATTTCCAATAGTGCTTTGCTATGGCATTATAAAATACCCCTACTTGGAAAAAAAGAATACATCAATTTTACTAGCACTAATATAGAAGAATCAAGAGTTGAAGTCAGAAATAGCTTTCCATTTGTAGCATTTTGCTATACACTCATTAGGCAGGCCAGTACCACCCCACAGGCCCAGCTGCAATGTGAAATTTTTACCTATCACTGGAATATATCTAAATAGCTAATGGTTTGCCATACTATAAGCTAAATTACTAAGTGAGCCTTAAAAGGATAAAAAAATTTTAATTCACATACCTTATTGCCATACACACACTAATATATGCATGAATCCTTTAATAAAATAAACAAGAGGTCCAAGTAGATTGATCTTAATTAAATTTTATCTAACATTTACCAATCATGTAATATTCCTGTAATAGTAGCCTTATTAAAATCTAAAAATATATATAGATTGTTGGCAAATATGTATCTGAAAACTATTTTCTTGGCAACAACATTTTCTTTTTTATTAAAGTGTTCTTAGTCCTAGTTGGGTGGGTTGTTTTTGTTTGTTTCGATGAAGGATCTCACTCTAGCACAGGATGACCTGGAACTCACTCTATATTCTCAAGCTGGCCTCAAACTCAGATCCTCCTACCTATGCCTCCCAAGGGCTGAGATTAAAGGCATGTGCCACCATGTCCAGCTGGGTGTTTTTTATTATCTTAAAAAACAATAAGCTCCTCCCCCAAATAAAAACAAAGAAGATAAAAAAGATACCTGTTGGCCAGAAGAACAAATCTTGTTCAATTTTATGTATTTTAAAGGAAATTATGCTATTTGCTTGACTTTGCTATTCCGATAGCTCTTTCCCTTTAATCGTTGTGAAATACAGAGTATATTGGCTTTTTTAATAGTGGAAAACAATTTTTCAATGTACAAAATTATCTTTGTCTGCTAAGAACTTAATATTTTTCATAATGTTTTAAAACATCACTAGTTTAGTTTGCCTGGTTTCTATGTGAAACCTCACATACACAATTTTGTTTGCAGTCATTAATATATTATATGTATGTAATATTTTATTTATTTGCCTTCTAACACATTATTAAATATAGCACCCAGATTACCCTAGTTAGAATTTAAGCAACTTTTTTAGTCCCAATTATACAAATTCTCTAACAAAATATATAGATAGCATATAAAACTTTTAAAATGTATAATCTGTTTAAACCTGAATTAAATTTGTAAACATTTAAAACAAGAAATACACTGTATTCTTTTACTACAATAATATCAAGAAGATTTACGCTAGCCTTCTAAAACAATCCCTGAACATGGGAAAAGATTGGTAAGTAGAGTTTTGAAAGATTTTTCTATATTTATTATCTTTACATAATAATGAGTCACAAAAACCACAGACACAAACCTGGGCAAGCCGTGCCACTGATCTTTAGGGCCCAGGGCCTCAACAGGAACTCCAATGAAGTGTGAATTAAAACCCAGATTTTATGCTGAACACTATTCTAACAACTGGTTTTTAAGGTTATTTCACTATATAAATGCCCAGAGTGCTTATATATGAAAGCAATGTTGGTGTGAATCTATTTATAAAAGAATGACCTCCATACCAGAGTGCTAGCAGCACAGGTACATGTGACAGTGCTTCTTTCACTGACACACATTTCCTGTATAGTTTAAAAACCAACTAGGAATAAAGTCTTTGTTTCACGATTTACAAATAAGTCTCACAGCAAACACAAAGAAAAGTGCACAGTTCAAAGACAGTCTGCCCACACATGCACGTAACAGACACATGGTTGTATGAGGCAGAAAACTTTCAAAGGTTTCAATAAGCCTTATTTTTGTTTAATCATTCTGTGATAACTTTTTCAACAGTGCAGACAGGCTAAAAGATGGTAAATAACAAAACTGACAGTGTAGTGGTCTAAACTTATAGAAGTTAGGTTTCATAAACCAAGGTAAAATACAATCTGCTGTTTTCTATGCCAGAACCCCATGTTTAAAACCCTTCTTTCCTGCCTTTGTTCGGCTCTTTTGCTAGCAGCCAAGGGCTTTCTTTTGGTTCAGTCTAGAAACATGTCAAAGGAGTAGAACATGAGGGTCATCAAGGTCTACAAGGTAGATGAACAAACCAACAAAGCAACATCACAAGGCACAGAGCAGAGGCGTTACAATAAGAATCTGATTCCAACAAAAAGGATGCGCTACATGAAATACTTATAAGAAACACTAAACATGGGTGATGCCAAGAATGTTTACTTTCACTTTATGTAAAAATTTGGATAACACTAATTAATAAGGACAGAAACATGGGAATTTAATTATTTTCAAATTCAAATAAAATGTATTCTGCAAAATACAAGACCACAATGACCTGTTAGCTAGAAAATACCATGGTTAAATCAATGGTGAGGGAGGACATACTATAAGTTCTTTGGCTTTTGTTAATTAATAAAACATTTATTTTAATCTATATAAATCTTTGAAACAAAGACTTTATTCTTATTTCTTTACATTAAAATCTATTATTTATTGTGGTGTTTTTAAAATTTTAAAACAAAATTAAATGCAGTTAAGAGTTCTAAGCCACATGGCAGCAGAACTTAACATGAAGAATAACCATAAAATTTGTTTCATTTTGAAAACCATGGAAGAATCGAAATAATTTCATCATTATTTATAAGGTGAAGCTTTTCCCGTTTTTGTTTCCTTACTACCATTTCCTATTATTGATAAGATATTATGGGCAAAGCAATGCTAGATATTAATGAAAGCTGCCATTTCCTTTGTAAGTTTTCATTGCAATCATGATGTTAACTGCTACCATTACATTCCCTCTCATGCCAATACCACACTGGGTAAAATGGAATTTTGATGATTTGAAGCACAGAGATAAAGTCAGAATGAGCATCCAGGTGAGACAGGATTGCAAATAATGTCAAAAGAATAAAATTTGAGTTTAGCAAAATCGAAACCGAGTTTTGCCTTCAGTAAAGGACATTTTATTTTATTATTATTTTATTTTTTTAAATAAAGGACATTTTAAAAACAGGTAGGTAGATATCAGATGTACTAAATATGGTTATTGGGTAGGTTTCTATAACACATAAAAATATTCTTCAAAGATTTGAACATAATAAAGATACAGCACATATAGTTGAAATGCAATTTTGTTAGAGAAAAGTTATTTATTAAGAAAGTACAATATAAAGTTTCATATATTATAGCAGGTATATGATCAAAAAAATGAAAAAAATCACTTCATAGAAACACAAACATATAAGTGAGGCAAAACGAATTTAGCAACACTGCAAACTAACAAAATTTCCCATTTCATTTTTTTGGGTGAGGGGAGCAAAAGCAATGTTGCAACAGTAATGTAAGGCTACTAACAAATCTGGTCAAGTAGAAGAGGAACAGTTCTGACCTATCATAGCAGATGCTACAAACAAGAAATCTTTCCTTTCTTCTAAAGTGTTAATCTCAACACAAAAGATCATGACAGAAAAGTCATGAAAACAAGGCAAGAAAACAAAACTCTACAGGTTTCTACATGTCCATAATAAATATAATCTCTACTGATTCCTAGGTTTGGGAAGTGTAGATGGGGGTATAGTGTGTAAGAGTTTTGCCCAACAAGAATTATACATGTGAGGGATTATAGTCACCACCATTTTCCTTTAAATGTCTCTTTTATAATAACGTGATTCAGCTAAGTAATAATTAAGTTGGTATCCCAATAATCTAATGGTCCTAAAACCATGAAAACTGCTGTTTTTCTGAGGAAACAGATCCTTTTATATTATACATGCAAATCATATATCCTCTATAAGGCTAAAAGTTCTTTTTTTTTTTTTTTAAATTTATTGTCCATAATGAGTTACAACATTTAGTGGGCAAACAATGAGTTGTTATCACCAATTCCCGGCTGCCCTCCCCTCCCCCCTCCCCTGGATAACCTCCTCCATGGGTCGTCTGGATCAGTCCTTGTTTCAGGGGACCATGGATAGCCTAGTATTCAGCCAGGTTCTCCTGGCCTAAAAGTTCTTTAAAGGCAGGAATTACATTTATTTTTCTTTGTGCTCATCATAATAGCTACATGTTAAAAGTTTATGGATTATTTCAACTAAGTACCAAATAACACTTACTTGACTTTTGAGTGAAAATACAGAATAAATACAGGGCATATAGTCCCTGAATCTGAAGGCTTTGTAGCATAGTGAAAGAGATGGAATATATAAATAAACAATGAATGGCAGAGGAGAAGGAAGCTGGAGGAAAGAAGGAAGATATAGTATGAAGACCGAAATTCTAAAACATGTGGAAGGTTCAACAATATACTCATGAAAATTTAAATTGCATTAGAAAAATAATGTGGAGAGTAATTTGAAATAGGGCTTGTGAATTTGAAGGAAACATGGCTAAGTAACATTTCTCTGAGAGTGTAAAACAAAAAAATATGTGATTGTAGTGGAATATGTCTAAAGGTATGAAAGCAGAGGTTAAGCTCATTTTGAATATCGTGGGCCATCTTACAGGGTTTTGTCATTGTGTCATCTTTTCATGGAAATGCAGGTTGGGTGAGCAGTCTTCAAAACGCTGCTGTACTGCTTGGTTAGTATGAGTTTTCTATTAGATATGCCTTTGGGTAGAGGACTTGTTCACCAGCTAGAGTGGGAGGAGCTGAAATAACAGCTATAAAATAGTCCCTAGAGGCAACTTCTGGAAGATAGGCACCCCTCTTGAAGAAGTTCAAATTGAAAGTGTTTGAGTGAAAGCATGTCTATGAAACAACCTCAAAGGCAAGAGATTATGAGACTCAGGAGATGAAGGATGTTTCTGAAGCAAAAATGTAACAACTGGAGTGGAACTGATAAATGATTTTTCAACTTAGCCTTTTATCCTTCCAAGGTAGATAAATTGAGTAGCTGGGAATGTACTGTGCATGGGTCTTCCAGATGAGGCTTACTATATACTTTGCCCAAGCATTTAAAAAGCCCATAATACTTTAGATAAGTAAAAAGTAGTAAGAGACCAGTGGGTCTTGATTTAAATATTTTAAAATATAACTTGGTGTTCCTTAGTTTGCATAATTATTTTAGCAGGTTATTTTACAAACTGACAAAATGTAAAAATAATCACTTTAAAATTTTAAAATCTAGCTTGTTGCTTTAAAATTATTTTTGAAAAAATTAATACTACAGGTACAATTGCAATAAATGACATTCAACACACTGTTGAAAAAATGGCTAAAATATTTCCATAGTTATACTGAGAAACTTAAATGAAAAATATTAAAGCCAGAAATCTTAAAGCTTTTATAAAAAATACTTAAACATTTTATTTTGAAAATGTGGTCAAAAATTCATACAGAATTTCATATTAAATGCCACATGTACTTGGTTTTGGCCTTCTAACATATTTTTCTACCTTAGCATTCACTCCCATTCTTCTTGTAACCAAATAGTGTTTATTAGACAATCAAACCATAAAGTTTGGATGGCTGAGCCATAATTATTCAACCCTACCCTCATACTCAACAATTCTTTTGTTAAAAGGGGAACCACATGTTCAAACCTTGGCCAATACATTCTTCATGTCCCATGGGCTGGATAAGAATAACCCAAGTTGAGCCAATGAAAGAACTGCTCAGAGCTTTTGTCAGAATTTTTTTAAAAGGTCGGGCATGGTGGCACACACCTTAATCCCAGTACTCTGGAGGCTGAGGTAAGAGGGTTGCTTTGAGTTCAAGGCCAGCCTAGGGCTAGAGTGAGTTCCAAGTTCGCCTAGGCTAGTGTAAGACCCCAACTTTGAGAAAACAAGAACAAAAATTATTTTAAAAGAAGCAGGGTCTCAAGGGCTGAAGCTGTAGCTCAATGGTAGAGCACTTATCCAGCATACCTGAGACCCTGAGAATGTATTCCCAGGACAGGGGTAGAGACAGGGAGTATTTAGGAAGAAACAGAGCCCCTGTATGAAAAATAAGTACTAAGGACCATGTAAAGTCTGAAGCTGTCAAAGTCCATTTTCTTCCAGTTAGAGCTAGCCTAAGAAAGAAGTTAGCCAGCATGGAGAAAAGTAGAACTACAAATAGAGTTAATCATTGAGGCTCTAAGCCAGACATGGCAGGCTCACGCATATAGTACCAGCAATTAGAAGGGAAGCCATCCTGGGCTAAAAAAGTCAGACTTCGCAACCAACCAACAAACCAACCAATCTGTTAATCAAGTTCTAAGAATGATCCAGAAGTCATACAAAAGCCTGTATTTCTTAATTGTACATAAATCAATAAGTCCTTCGTTTTTCTTCCTCTGCTCCTTTGCTTCTTTTCTCATCATTCATGTAATATTATTCTCTGATACTCCCAGAAATTCCATCTCCCCTGCAGAGTACTAAAGATGGTGGACAAATGCCTAGATTATGAATTGTTTTTGGTTTTTTCTTTTAACTTTATTGTTACCCAACCTTGCCACTACACAAGTATGTGAAGACTTAAAAATTGTGGAGAGTTTAAATCCTAAGGGACATAAATTCAAATTCAGTGTGATTTCATACTTAAGTCAATAATTGAGAGAAACAATTGTAGAAAGTCCCTTCATTAAGGAGTGCAGGGCTGGAGAGATGGCATAAAAGTTACAGGCTTTTGATTTCCCCTTACCCACCTAAAGACAAAGTGGTGTGTGTGTGTCTAGAGTACTTTTGCAGCAGCAAGAAGCCATGGTGTGCCTATATTCTCTCTCTCTCTCTCTCTCTCTCTCTCTCTCTCTCTCTCTCTCTCTCTCTCTCCTTGCAAATATATATATTTGGTTTTTTGAGGTAGGGTCTTGCTCAAGCCCAGACAAACCTGGATTCACCTGTAGTCTCAGGTTGGCCTTGAACTCACACAATCTTCCTACCTCTGCCTCCCAACTGCTGGGATTAAAGGCTTGCACCAAAACACACAGCACCAATAAAAATATTTTAAAAGTGAAATTAAAAAAAAAAACACCTGGGTTTGTGGTAGTTTGTTATAGAAGGCACAGGATCTTAAATATAAATACCATGCTGTAGATATGTCTAACTTAAAAATTATGTGATGCTTGCCAGGCATGGTGGCACACAACTTTAATCCCAGTACTTTGGAGACAGAGGTGGGAAGATTGCTGTGCGTTCGAGTCCACCCTAGGACTACAGAATAAGTTCCAGGTCAGCCTGGGCTAGAGTGAGACCCTACCTTGAAAAAAATGAAACAAAACAAAAAAAAAATGTGATGCTGTATTTATATATGCATATGGAGGTCTATAAGAATTATGCATGTGGGCTAAGGAGCTAGCTCAGTCAGTCAAATATTCTCATTCAAGTATGAGGACCTGAGTTCAATACCCAGAACCCACTTAATAATCTGTTCATGGTGGCATGTGCTTGTAGTCCCAATATTGGAGAAGCACAGTCAGGCAATATCTCAGTGCTTACTGGCTAGCCAGTCTAGTCTGCTTGGTGAATTTCATGGCAGTGCAATCTCAAAAAAAAGGTTGAAAGTGCCTTAAATTGTCCTTTGGCCCGAAACATACAGATGTGCACATATGTGTACCTGCTTTCACACAAACATGTGTAAAGATACACACAAACAAACAAAAGAACAGTGCATGCAACATTTGATGAATACAAGAGTCATCAAAAAAAAGCTAGGGCTGGAGAGATGGTTCAGCGGTTAAGGCACATGCCTCCAGTGCCTAAGGCCCAGGGTTCAATTCCCCAGGACCCACATAAGCCAGACCCACAAGGTGGTGGCCCTGATGTTCTCTCTCTCTCTCTCTCTCTCTCTCTCTCTCTCTCTCTCTCTCTCT
>PVHP010039034.1:0-16597 GCA_004024765.1 Zapus hudsonius | reverse complement strand
GACCATGGATAGCCTAGGAGTTAGCCCGGTTCCACCAGCCCTAGTATGTTGGTACTGAGGGGGGCCATGTCTCTGGATATTCTCCCCCACCAAGGCTCTCACAATCTTTCTGCCCCCTCTTCCACTCAGTTAAATAAATATGTATCAAATTCCTAGTCTGCACACTAAGCAAACTGCAATGTGCTGAGGATATTATGTGGACAAGAGGAAGAGCAGACATTTTGATGAGGAAAACTGACAACAATTAAGTAGACTAAGTTGACCACTCTTGGAGATATATGGTATAGGTAAATGCAAATTTGAATAATCATGGGGATAGTAGAGATAATGCATATCTGAAGCCACAAAGAGAAAAAGACAAGACTAAACTGGCTAGGGTTGGGAATCCTAGGAGAAAACAGTAAGAACAAAGCAAGGCTTTGAGGCAGGAAGGAAGTCAGCATGCACACAGAAGTAAGTTTGGATATATTAATTAAGGTAGGAATGCTATGCCATGTAGTTGTATCATTAGATAGTGCCATAATGACTTTTATTGGGAATTTAGATTTTATTGTAAAGACAACAAGAATCCCCTACAGCATTTTAAGCAGGAGAGTAATAATTTAAGAATTTATTAATATTATTGTTAAAATTTAATAATATGGAGCAGTTTTAGGTTCCTAGCAAAATGGACAGAAAGTACAGAGCTGTCATATATTCTCTATCCATCCCCATTCAATAGATACATTTCAGAAGTATTTAGATAAAATACAATTAGAGAAAAGTACATACAGATAACATAGGCACCAGATCACTGAGATTCTAAAAGCTGAGCATCTCCACAAAATCAACATCCACACCCAGAACTAAACAGTACATCTACTGGCTATGTCTCCTATACCATCTTTCACTCACTGCATGTCCGAGCCTAGGTAATGATATTGATTTCCAGTACAAATGTGTCTACTTGTTTTGCACTGTATGTGAATAGAGTCATACAGACCAGCTATGTTGCAGTTACCTTATTGTTGCTGGACAGACACCAAACCAGAAGCAGCCTATGGGAAGAAAGGGTTTATTTCAGGATTACAGAGTCCATGGGAGACACTGGCAATGGCAGAAACTGGCCCACTTCCATAGATGCACAGCAGAGAGACACCACCAAACAGCCAGCAAGCACCAACAGCCAGAGCTCAAACTCTTCTTTATACACCCAGCAAACCTAGACTAAAAGATCTGCCCTCAGTAACAGATCTCAGCAGGGTTCCACACACTGGAGACTCAACTTGCCAGCTCAATCTTAATAGAAAACCTGTTTCTTTGGGACCATACATTCAAAGTACCACAAGCTATTTTGTGCTTGGTTTCTTTCATTCCATATTTTGTCTCTAAATGTCAGTATGTCCAGTTACATTTTCTTGATTCCCTTGCTGCATAGTATTCCATTAGGTGAATAGCCTGCAGTTGATTCTTCCATTGTACAGATGAAGTACATCTGAGTGCTTCCCAGTTTGAGGAGACTGTAAATAGCTCGGTTGTAATAGTATATACCTTTGTTGGGTATATGTATCTGCTTAATAGGAATTACCTAATAGTTGATTTTAGGTAATCATTTATGCACCTATTCACTTTTTTAAGTACTTATGATTGAGCCTAGGGATGCACACATGCTAGGCAAGGACTGAAATACTGATATATATCCCCAACCCCAAGTGTTAACATTCATTTGAATATATTGGTTTTATGAATTGATTATAGTATATGAGTTTGTGTGTATGTGTTTATATGCACATAGATGCATATATTTAACTTTCTATTAAAATGTATTTTTACATGATACATAAGAATGAAAAAATGGTATATATGGCTCTTGTATAATGTGAAGTTTCTATCCAGAAGTGCATTGTATGATGATTAACTTCGTTGAAACGTAGCCCTCTCCTGAAACATGATTGTTTTCTTACATTCAAAACATTAAAAAAGGCCTTTCTTCTAGCTTTTAAAGATATTCAGAATCCTATCATTTATTTTCACTTCACTATGGGAAAGCACACAAGAGTACCTTATTCCTATTGAACTATAACTTAGTAGTCATCAATCCATCTCACTTATTCCCTGACTTTTGTGGACTCTCCATTTTATCATTAACTTCTATGAGATAAACTTTCTTATATTGCACATATGGCTGAGATCATGTGGTCCTTGTCTCTCTATGCCTGGATTATGTGACTCGACACACTGAAGTCCTGTTATAAATCCGATGCCACAGACGGCAGGATTTTATTATTTTTATGGCTTAATAACATTCTGTTGTGTATATACACTACATTTTCTTTATTCATCACCCAAAGACACTAGGGTTATTTCTCTTCCATGCTATTGTGAACAGTGCTTCAATAAACACAAGAGAGTAGATGTTCCTTCAACAAAACTATCTCATTTCCTTTGGCTAGACATCAGCAGTATGACTATTGGAACACATGGGTTTTTCCTCATTTCCCTGTTATGTCCCCACAGTGACATATTTGTACCGTGACATGATGTAATTCAGTATTTGATTGTCTGTGATCATGTCTCACATGACATGTAAATAAGCTGGTTAGGGCTAATGGCTTCTTTAACATTCTTGTTTTATGGTATTTATATTTTTAACAAATATATGTTCTTTCATAGAATAATATGAGTTTGAAACAGAAAAAATTAGCTGAAAATTGTGTGATTCTGTGTTTTTTTTAAGTGAGCACCATAAACACAGTACATGTATTTGTACGATTGTATGTAGTGAATATGGTCATGAGTATTTTTTAGAAATCATTAGTAATGTTATTATAATTCATATCATTATTTTATTAAAACTAGAATTGCAACAAGTTGATAATGGTTTTTCTCATATTTCTTCATTATTTTATTCAATATTTGAAAATAGATATAAATATGGATATAATAGGTTCTTATTCAAAAATATTTTATACATAATCATGAAAAGTTATGAATCTATGAAAAATTTGAACCTAGCTGAAATAGATCTCATACAGAAAAATAGTATCTTAATTTTCATACTTCTGATTGCTACTACTTGGGAAAACAAAATCTTCAATTGCATGAAAAGAGTTAACTACCTCACACTATCTAGGTAAGCTGTTTTCAGATTTATCTTTTCTTTTGATTTCCTAGTTTGTAAAATATGAGAAAGATACCAGTGAAATTCATAATTGCAGCCAGGAAAGGTCATAAATCAAGGCCTTTTAGAAAATCATGTTATTTCTGAACAGTGTAGTATTTTTCCTGAGCCATAGGATAGAAAAATTCAAGGTGAGACAGTTTTCGTATATATCTTCAAGGTGAGAATGTTTCCGTATATTCTTGGAGAGAGAGCAAAATTGTCTTTGGTTCCAAACTCACCCAGCCTCCATGATTTCTGATGTCTGACAGTGTTGGATAGTAGCTGATCACTGCCCTACAGTCACTGAGGAAGCAAAGGCTATATTTAGGCACATATGTTGGGAACTGACCCCTATTCCCGCCTTCTGGAAGTTGATATGCTTCCAGGTTAACAATATTGCAGGGCATCATTTCCCAGTGGATTCCAGGCATTTTATTCAGAGAGACACTGATGGCACTTGGACATATGTGTCAGGACACTGTACAGGTGAATCGAATGGACAAGAGTGATACAAATTGATGGTCACAGAAATGAGCAATTCTTCCAGCAGGCACAGAGTCTCACACATGCACAAACAACATTAAGTACAATAGTGTAAGCACTCAAGCTTGAGCACTGCTGTTCCAAGACAAGCCTTCATCATGCACACTGTTAACAACCTCGACTTTACTCCAACTAGCATTCTCTGAGGAGAATGCTTACAGAGACTGTTTCAAGTGGATTGAAATTCCTTCAATGCTCACTATTAATTCCCCAAAGAAATTCTGAAGATGGTGTGTGGTTCCTGAAGGACAAGTTCTACTGTTTCTGTAGAAAAATGATTCTGGCAACAAAATGGTGTAAAATTTCCAGGAGAGCTATGTATGCTTCTGCATGTGTGGTCCATGTATAACACACATACAACATACAGTCTATAAAAGATTTCACAGAGCTCTAAGCAGGTTTATTGTTGGATGGGTCTGTGAGGATAAGGGTACTTTCACTAACTCTTCCTTCCCAGGAGAAAGGCCAAGCTCACAGAACCACACAAAGTAAAGGCTAAGACAAAACAACCAACAGAAATGTTACTATTGGGAAGTTCTCTCCAAAACGTAGACAGAAAGTGGTAACACTGTCAGAGAGATGCTACCTGTCACTTATACTTAGCTGTATTTTAGCCCAATAAAAAGCCAAAATACTTGTGTGTGTGTGTGTGTGTGTGTGTGTGTGTTTATGAGTGTAGAGTGTATGTGGGTATTTGTTCACATGTGTGCAAGTCTGTAGTGCAGGTGCACATGCATGTATACAGATATGTGCACTTGGAAACTAGAGTGTGACACTGAATATCTCATTTTTTGCCACTCAATAAATATTTATTGAACGAATGTTAAGTAAATTAAGGGATAGTCAACATTTTTGAAAACATTTTTAAGTGACGGCATTTTCCTGAACAAATAAAAAGAATTACAGAAGTTAACATTTATTTTGTGCTTATGATATTTCTCCTTTAGTCACTCTCTACCTTTTGGTTTGTTAAGACAAGGTTTCTCACTGAACCTGGAGCTCACAGGTCTGGCTAAACTAACTGGCCATCTATCTTCAGGGATCCCATGTTTCTCGCTCCCCAGTACTGAGATTACAGGTGCTTATCTCCATGTCTGGCTTTTTATGTTCTACTGGGGATCAAAGGGGTCTTCATGCTTGATGTTAGCATTTTACTGACTGAGCTATCTTTCTAGCTCCTGGATCTTTTTTTTCAACTCCGCTTCCTCCCCCCTCAATCACAAGTTTTAAGACATTTAAATTATAAATATATGCATACACACATATATATTTGTATAGACACATATTAACATATTATATATATATATATATATATATATATATATATATATATATATATATATATATATATACATAAACACATATATTCTAAATATAGAATCTCACTGTTTAAAATTTTCAAAATATTAAAATTTACTTTTTACTCAGGGTGGTTGAAACATAAGCTACTCTGATGAAGTAAATGCTATATTTGGCATAACTGAGATTTATTACATGTAGTGTGTGATATAACCAGTTTCAAAGACTGTGAGTATGATAAATAAACAATATTCTTATATTCCAAATATCCTTTTTCGGTATAGTTTATAATATACTTGAATATCTTTCAGTAAATCTATTTTTAGAATATTAGAGACATCACTATTTCAAAGTGATTATTAATGATTGTTAAATCAAAATGTTTCTCGAAGTTCAAAATTCTAACAAAATGAAGGCATCTTATTTGAAACAGTTAAATTAATTTTGTTTGCATTTAAAATTATAAATATTGTTATTTTGGAAATAATCACTAATGTTCAACCTGTCTGAACTCCAATGCTTAATATTTTACTGTCTATCCAAACTTTTAGCTACTGCTTTCTCACAACCTTTGTTAAAAACATGAGAACATTAAAATACATATATAATATATACCTTTAGCAAAATACACAATCAGTCAACACAGGATAAGCCAGTGAGACAGACACCATTGATTTTCGACACAACCTAAAGCAGAAGTACAGAGACCCCTAAGTTCTCAACAATAAAGCAGCCTTAATAGTCACTCACCACAACTCAGGGAACTGAGCAAAAGAAGGGGCAGAAAGATTGTGAGAGTCTTGGTGGGGGAGAATATCCAGAAACATGGCCTCCCTCAGTAACAATACACTAGGGCTGGCGGAACCAGGCTGACTCCTAGGCTATCCATGGTGCCCTGCCCCAAGGACTGATCCAGACTGCCCACAGAGGAGGATATTCAGCTGATTGGGGATGGGGAAGAGGGGAATTGGGGAACTGGGGATAACAACTCATTGTTTGCCCATTAAATATTGTAACTCATTATGGAGAAAAATACAATCATGTATCTATATCTATCTATCTATCTATCTATCTATCTATCTATCTATCTATCTATCTATCTATCTATCTATCATCTGTGGTAGTTTGAATAATTTCCCCAAAAAGAATTAAGGATTTATTAAAATTATTGTCTCCAGGCTTCTGGCTGGAGGAAGTGCCACTTTGTCCTAGCCTCCTGGGGACTGACCCTTTCTAATTTGGATGTAAAATACTAAGGATAGATATGCAAAAGAAGAGCCAGAACCCTGGTCTGGAGATCTGCATTTTGTGAATTACTGTGTGTTACAGTGTGCTTGCTTGGTACTGGTGCTGGGCTTCTGTCTCTGTCTCTGCTTGTATCTGTGAAAAGGGGCCAGCTTTTTTCCTTAACTTCCCCTAGATCTGTTCAATAAATTTTCCTCCCCAAATCGTACCTGGTTTGAAGATTCATCCCAGTGGCGTGTGGCTGACTAAGACACTATCTATCTATCTATCTATCTATCTATCTATCTATCTATCTATCATCTATCTGTCTGTCTGTCTGTCTGTCTGTCTGTCTAGATCTACTATATTTCTCATTGTCAAGATTAGAAAATTAGGAAAATTCAACTCTTAGAATTTTATGTGATAAAAAGTTATCCAAGGAGATGGAAGAAAGGGGGTGAGGAATGGGAGGATTGAGGAATTTATACAATAAGCTAAAACAATAATGAATTGAAACCATAAAATCCTTACTTTCACACAGTAATCTCTTAAAGAAGCTGTGGGCATCCCATGGCAAGAGGGGCCATGACCAGAATGGGAGGAAGCCCATGAAAAATTGATCAGATCAACAACTTCCTGTCCCACTCATTGGTTCCTTCCCATAGTGAGATGTTGATCAAAGAGACCCATGAGGTCCCTAAAACAGCACAGGTTTCTGTCAAAGCTCTTGAATACCCACCCCAGGCTAAAGGTAAGACAGTATTGCTGAAGAAACCACAGAAATTCATCACACTACACCATGTTGAATACCCTGCGAGATCCAGAATGGTAACTAGCTTACAGATGGTAGCATGTGTAGCACTGGAAGGCGTTGCATGAGCTGCTAGGGGAAATTGGTCAATGACATTTAGAAAAAGCAGAGACCACTGATACAAAATTCAGAATGTTGTCATGAGAAAATAGCATTTGGCTTGCAGTGTCAGAGATTTAGTACACAGGGGGAAGGGGAGTATGGCACAGTATACCAGGCCACATCATGGTAGTCCGGAAGCAGAGGAAAAGATAGAATGCTCCTTTTTCTATTCTTATTGTATCAGGGTCTCTAGCCTATGAAATGATGCCACCTGTACTCAAGGTGGGTTTTCTTCCATTAGTTAATTCTCTGGAAATCTCCACATAGACACTGAAGGGTGTACATCTTACTAATTTCCTCAGCCCTTATTAATCCAATCAAGTTGACAATTATGATTAACCATCACAGGTTATAAACTTGATACAAAACACATCTTTTTTATAATAAAAAAGTTTACCCATTAAATAATCTAACTCATTATGGACAATAAAAAACACATCTTTTAATTAGCATAAGGTTCCACCTTTGCTCCTGAAAGTTCACATAAATCTCACGATGCAAAATGTATTCAGTCCAGCTTCAGGAGTCCACAGTCTTTACATTTCCAACATTGTTCAAAAGTTCATTGCTTCCTTTGGTTTTTAATTCAAGCTGATAGCTGAGAGGATATGTAAAATTAAAAAAAAATCATATAGTTTGAGTATACAGTGGTACCAAGTAATCACATTTTGAAAATGAGGACGGAGTGGACACCATCTGTCAAGTGGGGCAGAGAATGGAAGCAGAGAGTGTCTAAGTCTGTGAAAAATTGATCAGTCTGGCAGCCACAGAATCGTTCCTTCACTGAGCTGTTGACCAAAGTGACCCATGAGGTCAGCAATACACATCAGGATTCTGTCAAAGCTCTTGATTACCAAGCCCAGGCCTGAGGCGAGATCCTGTTGCTGAAGAACCACAGAAAGCCATCTATCAACACCGAGAGACCCTACAAGGTCCAGAATGGTAACCAGTCCCTAGATGGTAGTTAGTGCAGAGCTGGCACTGCATACACTGCCAGGGGAAACTGGTCAATGGCAGCTGGACTAAACAGAGTCCACTGACATGAAATACAGTTGGCCACCATGAGTAGGATGAACACACTGCCTACTGGGAGAGAATAGTGAACCACGAAGGGAACACTTGTGCAATGGAGGCGCCAAGGTGGAGGCAATCAACAGCTGTTAGTTTGGCCAAGAAATCCACTCAGTGAAGGGGAACTTCACTTGACTGGAACTGGAATTGACAGTTCCTTGACTGGAACTGGGATTTCAGGGTAAATTACATAGGGAACCAAAATCTTAGGATCCCAAAGGAAATTCACTTTACTAGTGATTTACAAAAAACTACCAAAAATATAGAATCTAGCCAACTCAGGAAAGTGTATCTCAATTAACCTATACTGATCTGACTCTCCAATGGAGATTCTGTGTGTATTTTTCACAAGGCAGTGAGAGAGCTGTGGCTCTTCCAACCCTACCATTGAGCCTCACTCAGGCCGATAGTGGTCTTCCTGGCAAGAGATGCGCCACCCCAGACCTACTGTGGAGGATCCACATGGAACCCCACAGGAAGTGATGGAATAAGCAAGAGACTTACAACCACAGCTAATTAATTGGTCAACCCTGGACAAACCAGCAAAACAGACACCAAGATTCTAAACACAACCTCAAGCAGAAGTACAGAGGCCCCTAAGGAATCAACAACAAAGCAGCCTTAATACTCACCTACCATGATTCAGAGAACTGAGCCAAAAAGGGGGCGGACAGACTGTAAGAGTCATGGTGGGGGAGAATTTCCAGAGACATTGCCCACCTCACTAACAACATGCAAAAGGGGGTGGAATCGAGTTAACTCCTAGGCTGTTCACAACCCCCTACCCCATGGACTGATCCAGACTGCCCAAGGAGGAGGATATCCAACTGACGGGGGACAGGGAAGAGGAAAACAGGGGAACTGGAGACATCAACACATTATTCCCTTATTAAGTGTATCTAATTTTGGATAATAAAAAAATTAAATTATAAAAAATGAAGAAGAAGAAATAGAGGCACAGAAAGGTGGAGAAGGAGCAAAGCTAGATACATGCCCAGCAGGAGCAAATATTAAACTCCACATCTCTATGCCTGGCATCCAGGTACATGTTTGTGGGATGTAAGCCCCTGAGTTCATAAGCAGCCCCATGCCTGTGATCTTTCCACTTTCAGTCCACATAGCTCCTTTCTTGGACTGACATTGGTAAATCCCTGTGGTTTATCTTCAGCTACTTCTAGATTCCTGGTTTCTCCAACTTCTTGAGGTTTTGGTACTTCCTTGGTTTTACTCTCACAACTGTCCCAGAGATGCCGCAAGGGATCAGGATCTCCTATATTCTTCATACCTGGAAAACCAATAGCACATGGATTATTCCATGGCCGGGTCTTCTTTGACCATAGCTGAGACTATTTCTGCACACATGGGCTGAATATGGAAAACCATTTCCCTAAGTGTTAACAAGGAATCACAGAGCTCCCTTCTCAAAGCAGAGTTTTTCAAGTGAGTTAAAATCTTTCTATGCTTTTAGTCTGCAATAGATAGGGTCAGGCCAACTCATAGGAGATGATCAAGGCATCTTTTTGATTGTCACAATGTAAAGTACATGGCTTCTTTTTAATGGTCCTATGTACTTAATAACCACCCCTTCCTTGACCTCATCTTTGTATATGTTTATTTTCTGGACAAACTGCAAGTTTTTCAAAGTTTTCTGCTCTGTGTTTTATTTACAATTCTCACTGTAAACTTGGCTAAAAACTGCCAGCAAAACCATGTCACAGAATGGAAGTTGGGGTGTTTAATATTTCCTTTGTAAAATTAATGAACCCATCACCTTTAAACTGAGCCTCCTGTAAAAAAAATCCACAATGGAAAGAAATTATTTGCCAGAATATAACCAGAATGGTCTAGCCAGAATCACCCAGTGATCTCTTTTTTATATTATTCTAAACTTTTCACAATAGACTTCTGCAAACTTTGGTAAATATTTCCCTTAAACTGGTTCTCAAAGTTTCTGAGCCAGCTGGTCAGTCTTGACAATGGCTTCTCCCTTATAAAAGTTTTCTATGTTAGTTAGCTTTTTCTTGCTGTAACTAAAAGCCTGTAAAGCAACTTGAAGGGAGAAATTATTTTCTCCCAGTTTCAGAGGTTTTTCCCATTGTGGTAAAAAGGAGGGCATGTCAGGCCAAAGCAGTCACATCATGATAAGCATGAAGGAGACAAGGTAAGGAATTTTGAAGGAGGGAGGAAGGAAGAGAGGGAGAGATGGAGGGAGGGAGGGAGGGAGGGAGGGAAGGAGGAAGGAAGGACTGGAGAGAGAGAGAGAATATGAATGATGCAAGTTTGATTTCTTTTTTTAATATATCTGGACCCAAGCCTCTGGTATACAGCCACCCAGGTTCAGAGCAGATCTCTCCCCCCTTAGTTTATTCTATCTGAAATTAAACTCACAGATATACCTGGCGTTCACCTTAATAATCTTCTAAGACTTTAAATCTAATCAAGTTGATACTTAAGGTTAACAATCACAGATTCATGACATGTTCTTTACAGATCAAACGTAACTTTGTAAACTTTCCCTGCACTGTAAAAATCCTTATTTATATTTTCCATATCACAGGCTATAGATAATCATCTATAATTTAATGCAGACATAAGAAAAATCACGTTACAATGGCAATCAATTCTTCTGGTAAAATGAATTTCTAATAAGTGATACAATTCTATAAAGAATACCATATTACATAATTCATTCAAAATTTAAAATATTTTTAAAATAAACTCATTTTTACTTGAGTAGTGACTACAAGTTGTTCAGTATTAATAGAAAAACAGTTATAATAATTACATCAACTGGATGAGTGTACATGTTCATTACAAAGGTATTAAAAGCAATTTATTCTCCTAATTAGTAAACAGTTTTCATAAAACAATTATATTATAAATTTGTTCTCCAAAGTTAAGACAGCTCATACTCAGGGCAGTGAAAACGTAATTTAATATGAATTACTGTTAGTATACTATATATGAGATTTCAACTTAGCATTTTTGGTATCCTTACCATAAATGTGTATATAATACAGATTGAGGGGCACTCACAATTCTTAAGCCGTTAAAAGAAAAGGAATGCAATCAAGCATAGTATAATGATGCCCTTGGATAATTATAATGAAGTAATAGCTGACCTTAGCTGTGTACTAAACTATGACATCCTGAATTCAGTTGCCAATATAAACTACAATTACCAAATCACTGGATGGTTTAGAAAATCAAACCATATTCTCTCTAGCTATTCTTCTGTCTTGGCATTACCTTCTAAATTTCAGGCTTACTCAGGTCTGCTGTGGTGTAGCAACTGCCTACATTTATTGACAAGCAAATATTTTCTGATCTTTTGCCGCAAAGAAAGGATCATTGGAACTGAGAGTCCAGATTAAAAAATTGAAATCCTGTCAAAAGTCCAATTCTCAGCATGGCTTATTATTTTGTATTGTCGTTTTTTGTACCCACAGCTTTAAGTCTTGCTAATTTTAGCACATTTAAAAGAATCTTAAATCATGGGTTTAAAACTAATGCGGCTGAACAGACATTTATTTATCTTGAAAAGGAGGCCAAAAACAATTTTATGTTTCCACATGCTAAGTTGGAAGTTTGAAAGTCAAAGAATATATTGCTAATTTTAAGTGAAATGGGTTATGTAACGTACATACAAAAACAAATATACACATGTTGAAAAAACATTGCTACACGATCCAACTGGCTCCCATTTCTACTGAGGAGAAACAACGGAAAGTAGTGAGATTCCGCACCCACCGTAGGTAGAACTTAAAAGGCAGAGTCTTGTGGAGGATGGAAAGAAAGGCATCCTGTCAATTGTGAGGCCTCTGCCATGGGCTGGAAAAAGTAAGTGAAGGGGAGATCCTGATTCACCAAATGCAACAGATTCGCCTACTTGCTCACATGCATATAATTTATTTCTAGTACTCTTTAAATCATTAAATGTTAGGGTTAAAATGAAAAAAAAAATATTAACTTGATTATCTAAAATGGAGTTCCTGTAACTTAAAGAATTTACCAAATCGGGGAAGTTTTCAGTGTATCTAAAGAAAGCTTTAATTTACCATGACTGTGAAACCCCAGGATACACTAAAATATAGTACATTGTCAAAAGTACCTCACTCTTGAGAAAAAGGTGTTACCAGGATGATATTTCTAATTTTAGTCAACACCTAGACAATAGCCCCGTGGTGCCTTTCCCCTGAGGAGATCAGGTTGGTTTGTATTTAGAAAGAGAGAGAAAAGAAAATCAAAGTAAAAGTTCACTCAAAACTCTGATGTTTCATCAAACCTTTGGAAAATAAAATCTAAGCTTTTGCTGTGCTTCTTCCAAGAACTTTTCTTTTCTCCCCCCACCCTGTGTCCATGTGTGTGATTGTGGGTGTTTGCCTGCTAATGCACATGCATGCAGGTTAGAGGCCATCCTCAGGTGTCAAGTCCTCAAGTTCTATCTTGCATGAGACAGGGTCTCTTGTTTGACACATACCTATGCAAAACAGGCTGGCTTCCAGGGATAATCTAATCTCTGCTTCCCATCTTGCTGAGATGACAGATCCTCCTGTGTTTGGCTTTATGTTAGTTCTGGGGATCTGAAAACTCAGTTCCTCATATCTGGACCAAAGTACTTTCCTCACTGTACTCTCTTCCCTGTCATTCTCTCCCCTCTGCTTCCCTTCTCTTTTCCCCATGTCTCCCTTCCCCCTCCCTTTCGGACTCCCTCAAAGGCTTGTGCAGTATTACAAAGAGTTCTGGAGAGTTCCTTCTTGTCTCTGCTGTTTGTCCCCTAATAGCAGGGCTAAAATCACCTTCCATACATTGAGTCTAGAACCCTGGACAACTGAGCAGAAGGTATTATGATATGGGGTTTAGTCCTAGGCTCTACACACATTTCTATTGAGGCTGATTTGAGACATGGCAAAATAGCAGTTCATATCTACAAGAGCCAATTTTGCCTTTTATTGCTTCGTACAGATAAGGTAACATGATGAGAATTTTTCTTTTCCATATCTTTTGCACACACGTGTGTGTAACATGGTATGTGTCTAAATGTTCATGTACATGTGATTGGTACCTGCACATGTCCTGATGCAGCACCCCAGGCACTAACAGGCAGCTACAGGGAACATTGAGCATCCCACCCCATCATTCATTCTTTTGTCTTTTCCTATGGGCGGGAATCTCTTACCCATCCCTCAGCTTGAGCCCCAGGGATCCTCTCGTTTCTACTCTCCCACAGCACTGGGGTTACAGATGTGTGTGTGGTCATGCCCAGTTGTTTGTGTGTTTCCCAGGGAGCGAAGTTGAGTGGTCTCTCAGGCCCTTGTGCAAGTACAAGTACTCTTACCCTGAGCACATCTTTCCACCATCTTTTACACAAATAGCTCTGAACTGGTTCACAGAATTTGTACCACTGAAGGTATTTATTTAGGACACTGGATATTTACATGTCAGTCACCATTCGTAAATCCTCAGTGAGCAGGATTTCTAAACACACTTTGTATTTGTTACTTTCTTGTTGCTGTGAGCAAATTCTTGGCCAGCAGAAACTTAAAGAAGGAAAGGTTTATTTTGCCTCACAGTTATGAGAAGACGTTTCATTGCAGGAGCATGGAGCAGAGCTGGTCACATTGCAGCAGAGTCAGGAAGCAGAGAGTGAACAGGAGGTGGGGCCAGGTTACAAAACCTCAAGTCTCACCCCAGTAACCACTTCCTCTAGCAAGGCTCCACCTCCTAAAGGTTTAAAAACCTTCGCTGGAGACCACATCTTCAAACACATCAACCTGGGGAGGCATTTTCTTATTCAGATCATAGCATATATTTCTGTCAGAAAATAAAATAATTGGTCTGGAGAGATGGCTCATCATTTGAAGGCATTTGCTTGCAAAGCCCGACAGCCTTGGTTTGATTTCCCAGTAATCTTATAAAGCCAGATCGAGAAGAGGCACATGTGTCCAGTTTGTTTGCATCAGCAAGAGGTCCTGGTGTGCCTCTTTAAGATAGAAGGACTAAGTATCTGAAGCCAACAGGGATACACAGCAATGCCCTGTCTCAAAAACAAACTAACAAAGAAAGAGTGGAATCCAGCTCCTTAAGTATTCTGATGATGGCCATACATGTAGGCATGTAGGCATCTCATTGTTCTTCAGCATCCAACCTGTTTTGTGTGCACCTCAGACACACAGAACACTAGCATGTTTCCTGGAGTATCCATTCATCCCAGTGCTTCGTAAATCCTGTGGTTTGCTGATTAAACATAGGAGTGAATGAATAATTAGATGCACATTGTCAGGGTCAGTTTCCCCTTTGAAACTGTTCCACGTGTCATATATTCTATGACTTTATACTCTGTTAAATTGCTTCCCCAATTTAAAAAACAACTCTAATTTCAGTGGCATGTATGTGGATAACCTCCTTGCAGTAGCCAGCCTGTCTGTTCCTGTGTCTCTGCCTCTGGGTCAAAGAAGTGTTGCCTATCAATCAATGCAGAAAGCGATTGCACTGCCCTGTGCTGACTGTACACCTGGGAGTACAGCCAGACTGATAGTAGCCTTTAGAAGCTGCAGCAAGATCACTTAATCTTGGGAAGGTCTTTGAGATTAGAATACAAATGAATTGAGTGAGAAAAATCTGAGCTAAGGAATGAGATAGTAGAGGATTTAACCCCAGCACTTGAGAAGATAGAATAGAAACTAATTACTTTCTCTTCTTTTTAAATAATTTTTTATTTTATTGATATAGTCGAGAGAGAGAGAGAGAGTGAGAGAGTGAAATTAAAGTTGTTTTTAAATTGGGGAAGCAATTTAACAGAGTATAAAGTCATAGAATATATGACACGTGGAACAGTTTCAAAGGGGAAACTGACCCTGACAATGTGCATCTAATTATTCATTCACTCCTATGTTTAATCAGCAAAACACAGGGTTTATGAAGCACTGGGATGAATGACTCCAGGAAACATGCTAGTGTTCTGTGTGTCTGAGGTGCACACAAAACAGGTTGGATGTTGAAAGAACAATGAGACGCCTACATGCCTACATGTATGGCCATCATCAGAATACTTAAGGAGTTGGATTCCACTCTTCCTTTGTTAGTTTGTTTTTGAGACAGGGCTTTGCTGTGTATCCCTGTTGGCTTCAGATACCTAGTCCTCCTATCTTAACCTCCCAAGTACTGGGATATGCCATCACATTCAATCTGATTCTGAGGATTTGGATAATATCCCGTGTCACTGGAGAGCCACCGGAGACTTTTGCATTTGTAAATAATAAATCTATTCTTAATGCTTTTAGGGAATAACTCTAAGTGTTATATAGAGAATTGATTGGGTTAGAGAGTGAAGCTAAGGAGACTGGATCCAATAATGATAAATAAAATCAAGAGAAGCCTAGAGCCTCCAAATAAGATACTTCCTGACAAGGTTTGCTCACATATTGAATGTGTAAGGTCAGTGCAAATCACAATTTATGAATACTATAAATAGACTCATCATTTATTAGTAATGTAAGATGTTTGTAAATAGTTAAGTTTATGTTTCACTTTAATTTTACTGGTTCATATAAAAAGCTAATTTGCTTTTTCCTTAACCTTTCCTCTCACTTATTTCTGAACATCCAGGAGCTAGTCTTTGTGCATGTCATTATATTTGCATTAGACTAGGGGGTATCTAAGCTCATGGGTGCTTTGCAGACTTTTCTTTTTTGTTATTTATATCTTTATTATGAATAAGTATATACATTGTATGAGCAAATCTTGTAAGGTGTTCCCGTTTCCCTCCACTCTGTCTCCACCTACTGGGGTCCTTGCTAGGTGAGCATTACTGGATCTGTCCATAGATTAGGGGGTATGAACTGCACCAGAGGTAGACAGATTTTCTTTAGTTGGCCAATATCTAGAATGCACAAAGAACTCAAAAAATTAAATAAAATGTTATCAAACAGCCGTCTCACAAAATGGGGAACTGAACTCAATAGGGAATTCACAGAGGAAGAAATACAAATGGCCAACTCCCATTTGAGAAAATGTTCAATGTCATTAATAATCAGAGAAATGCAAATCAAAATAACAATGAGATTCCACCTTACTCCAATCAGAATGGCAATCATTAAAAAAAATCTACCAACAACAGATGCTGGTGAGGATGTCAGGGGAAAGGGACCCTCATTCATTGCTGGTGAGAATGCTAACTTATACAACCACTATGGAAAGCAATGTGGAGGCTCCTGAACAGGATGGATATAGAGCTACCAGGGGACCCAGCTATCCCTCTACTGGGCATCTACCCCCAAGTTTAATCACCAAAGTACAGAGATTCTTAGTGACCACAAACAAGAGCAGAGAGCCAAGCACTGCATATTCTCCCTCCTATGTGGTTCCTAACCAGGTTAAGCATGAACCTTAAGAGATTCATTCAG
>PVHP010039033.1:0-16570 GCA_004024765.1 Zapus hudsonius | reverse complement strand
TTTACCCTTTTTAAATTGCCTTAAATATAGAGGGCTCTGCTTAATGAGAAACTGAGGTAGCAAATAGCAGACCTTGTTAACAAAGCTGGGCGTTTTAACATTGTTCCTCCTCTAGTCTCTGAACTTGTTGACTTTTGGTTTATTTTGCTAAATCATTACCTTGTAATGTCACTCTCATTCATAGCATCTGCTACCAGCACAGGAGAACTTTCTGGTGAATCTGTAAGCACAGAGCAAACGCGGGGGCCAAATTCTGCTTGCAGAGCAGGGGTTCCGAGCCATGTTTAGCTCCTAATTCACACATCCAAATGTGCTGTGAAGGGCACTGTTTGTTTGTTTATGAGTGCATCTAACTATGTTTGGAAAATCAAGCTACATGCCATCAAACTCATAGATTTGTTCAACAAATAGTTATTGATTATTGCGTGCTTGACATTGTGCTGCAGTATGGACATGGATAGATAAGTGTCTTTCCGGGCCTTCCAAGGAGCCCCAGAGCACCCTGATGGTCCTCTGGGATAAGTGCTGCATGGGTTGTGCCCAGGACCTTCTCAAGCGGTCATCTCGGTGTTGTAGCATCAGAGTGACAAGAGAAAGCCACACACACAATGTTACATTCCACACATAGGATGCTCCCTTGGGCAAGGCTAGGAAGGAACGCTTGGATTCTAGGTGTGGTCAGCAAGAGCCAGACTCCTCAGCCCTTTCTTACCTCCTCCCAGCTGACTTTAAGAAACCCCCGGCCTTCCTGCCAGCTAGTCCTCCTGCCTGGTCATCGGTGACACTGTCACCAGGGCCGCACTGCTTTCCTCCTGAAGGAAGGCTCTCCTTCCGCATCACGGCACACCGCCATGTGACACCATATATCCCCTCTCCCTTCCACATGGGGAGGGTGGTGTGCCTGTTCGCCCTCAGGACCTTGCCCTATCTTCTGGCTTAGTAAAGATCAGTCCATCAAATCTGATAATTAATTCCCAGTGGCTCTTTGGTATCGCATCCTGAAGTCACATACAAAGATGTGACTTCAGGATGCCAGATATTTGTGAATGTTAAAATGCATCTTTTCTATTCCTTTTCTGTTCCTCTCATATCAACAAGAGAAGAGCAATAATCCTTTTATGGTGGCAGACATGGGAGGGTGCTTTTGGAATATAAAGAAACATTCTTTAAATACTTTAAAACTATTTTATTTATTTGCAAGGAGAGATAGAAAGAGAGAGAGAGAGAGAGAGAGAGAGAGAGAGAGAGAGAGAATGAGAATGGGTACACCAGGGCCTCTAGCCCCTGCAGATGAACTCCAGATGCATGCATCACTTTGGGCATCTTGCTTTACATGGGTCTTGGGGAATCAGACCCAGGCTGTCAGGCTTTGCAAGCAAGAAACCACCTTTAACTGCTGAGCCATCTCCCCAGCCCAGAAACTTATTCTTGTCAATAAAAAGGAAGATATATAGCCTAGGGTCTACCCTGTTCCCTCATCTGCCCGTGAAGGTGGGTCGGATGGTCCTGGACACCTACTGGAGCCAACGTTGTTCTGAGGAGCAGCAACACAAATACTAAAATCTATGACATGACTGCTGAGACACCATGTAATATTAATTAGGATTCTCTACACTCCTCATGTGTCGTCGAGAAGAAAAAGTGAAGACTGTCTCCCCAGTGGCCTTCAGCACACAGAGCTAAAAGTTGGCTAACTGAATGAGAATAATAATAATAGACACACAAAGAGTCTAAATAGTAAAAGGGAGATGTACTTGCCGTTGATGGAATTTTCAAGAACGAAAAGGTAATTGGACATTTTCTGTTGGAAAGGAGGTATTCAGTCCTTCCATTGCTCATTTACAGGGAAAGGGCCATGACTCTCCAGTAAAGTACACGTCTAGGGAACCTGCCTGCCTCGTCTCCCTCCCCCCTGGACTTGCTGTGATAGCTTGTGGACAGTGAATAAGGAAGCATTCCAGGAAGGTGCTGGAAGGTGTTAAGAATGGTCGCCTATACGTGGTGGCTGTTTTCTGGGAGCCCTCCCCGCGCTCCCACGCAAGGGCAGAGTGAGGGTTTGTCGTTGGCCAGCTCACCCTTTGGGGTGGCGCTGGAGCGCTGTGTCTCTTCATCTGAAGCCGGCTGAGTGTGGTGCAGTTCAGTCTAGCGAGGGCCCCTTCCTGTCATAAATAAGATTACTTTCATTTCACTGTGGAGTGTGCTATTCCTCAGAGTAATGAATTTCCTCTGTGCCTTTGAGCACATAAACATGGTTTTCATTAGCTTTCTCTAAAAAAAAAAGAGGGAGGCAAAAGAGAGACACAGAAGAGAATCTGAGCAAAATTAATAATATGTCGATTAAATTCATAAAGGCAGATACATTTTTTTTGCCAACTGGCTAGAACAGACTTGTGAGCCCAGCCAGAAAGAAAAGGATGTGGTGGAGAGAGAGCCCTGATTTTACCTATGTAAAGGAAGAAACAAACAAACAAAAAAAAAGACTCTACCTTATCAAGTCTTATTTGAAAGAGAACTGCCCCAGAAAGCCAATTAGAGTGTCCTCCAGACCAGAGACCAGAGAATGAGCCATCGGTCCTCAGAACAGACAATTATACTTGCTGGGCATCCTAGCAACACCTCTGCATCAATCCCCTCTTCTCTGCTGTGCACACACACACACACACACACACACACACACACACACACACACACACACACACACACGGTGTTCTCATAAAACATCCCAGTCTTGCCCAATTCAAATGTCCCCCTGAGATTTGTAGGTTGGGCAGTTCAGAGGGTAATATATGCACTTGTTCAGCTCTGTGGCTTGGAATCTCTTCTTAGGGCCTGACTCACAGTAACAGGGCTGGGCTTTCTCAGTGTCGATCATATATATTTGAACTTGAAAGCTACTTAGGATCATTTGATTTCTGCTAGCATTAAAAAAACCATAAAACAACTTTGTTGTTTTATAATTTTGGTTTGCTTATTTGCTGTGTGGTTGTTTGATATTTGTGGGCAGTGAGCATAGGACAGGCTCTTTAATCTTCCCAGAGAAAGAGTTAAGGTAAATCATTATTTTTAAAGTCCTAACCTTTTTCTTCCAAAATTACTTATTCTCAGTGGAAAATACCCAGGTTTGTCTTCCCACAATCTTCCTCTCTCCCCTTCAAATCAGTGTCCATTTCAAGGTCTAACTCATTGTATTTGTGTGCTGATCTATATCTCCAGAGAGAGAAAAATAATAACATTTTGAAAGCATCCACAAATTCAGTTCCAGGCCACAGGTTGTCACGACAGTTCATTGTGGACCAAACTTCAACCCCGAGAAAGAAGCATGAAGCAGTTGACAGTGAGGTGTCTTCCAGCACTCCTGACCTCCTGGCTAGGTGTTCCTGTTGCACTTTGGGAGAACATCTGGCTTGCATTTGAATGAGCAGAATGGAGTCATTTAAGGGGCCAGCACCTCTCCCAGGTGAAGCCAACTGTGTACAGCGCACTCTGGGAGCCTTAAAAACAAGCTTGCATTTCACATAGCTGCAGAGCAGGAAATTATTTCTGGCTTGTTTTTGTTGTGAACAGAGAAAAGTGTTGCATATTAAAACTTCCCCATAGTTGTTTAATTTCTGCTTGGTAATGCGCTGGTCCCCAATCAAGTCCTTCTTTGTAAATCATGTCGGCTCTGGCACTGTTTTGGTTGGAAGCATGAATTGTAACATTGAACAATCTCTCAGGACATAAACCTCTGCAGCTGTGGAAGGCTGGAGCTATTTTCTGGTATTTATGAAAGGAACTGAGTGACTTCTTTGGGGGAATAAAGCTAAAATGGAGCGAAATTCATAAGGTGCTCAGAGATTTAGGATGAAGGTTTGACTGTGAGCACCGCCGTGTAACAGTATCCACCACATAGAAATAGTCACAGAACAGTAACAATTGTTCCAGGAATTGGCAAGCAGTATTCTGCAGACATCTTGCCTGATTTTTTAGGAGAAAACTTAGGGTCTAAATGTACAGTATGAAGTCAGACATGTTCTTTGCTTTGCAGCCATGCTTGGACTGGATGTGTTCTCAAGGTACTTAACAGAATCCTTTGTTTCCTGAAGGGGTATTTCAGGATTTGCTGTTAATGTTTTTATGACATTAATTACCCTTGGGATGAAAGAGGTACAAATTTTTTAAATTTTCATCATTCTAAGGACATCACTGATTAGACTACCCCTACTGTATGTACTTGGACTCTCAAGAGTATTTTCAGAGTGTAAAAACATGCGGGAAGGGCCGGTTTCCCACCAATATATATATATATATATATATATATATATATATGAAAAGGAGCAAAGGGAAGTAAAAAGTATTGTTTGAGCGCCAAAGCCAACCCCATACCTGAGGTGCTCTGTGTCCATATTGTTCCTCTGTTCACTTGTTCATCCCTTGAAACATTTATATTGAGCTCCCCCCATAGCTCAGCACTGCGCCAGGCACTGGGAGGTCTAATTGGAAGGTCTAGTTTGAACTGGCCCACAGGACAGGGGTTCCTGCCAAGAATGTTCTGTCCTCGTTGCTGAGTGTGAGGAGCAGCTGGACTCCCCAGCCGGCCTTGATGCTCAGCAGAACTGTGTCTGCATTTGGAAATACAAACCTGTTCTTCTCATTGCCAGCACCTTTGTTATTGTGTAAAAATTGTCACTTGTCTGAGAGACAATCTTCTCATTGAAAGATATTACTGTCATGTCTTGGAAAGCAGTGCTAGGTCCCAAATCAGTTTATAAAAAATAATTTTGCTGGGTGTGGTGGTGCAAACCTTTAATCCCAGCACTCAGGAGGGAGAGGTAGGAGGATCGACGTGAGTTCGAGGCCACCCTGAGACTACATAGTGAATTCCAGGTCAGCCTGGGCTAGAGTGAGACTCTACCTTGAAAACCAATAATAATAATAATAATAATAATAGTAATAATTTTAACTAATTTTTAAAAAGAAACTAAATGTGGAGAAATATTAAAAGTTAGCTTTCAGTTATAAATACCAAGGCAATCTTGCAAAGGCCACGGAAACATGGCAAATGGATTTGCTTTGAGGCCAGAGCAAGAGAATAAGTAGGGAAGAAGCTCAACACAACAAGTATGAATGAGACTTCTGGATATTCAGAACCACGGTGTAGCAGACACAGGAGGATCATTGTCTCCAGCCTAAGCTGAAATGCACAGAAGCCCCTGACTGAGCAAAGGACAGGCTCCAAGCTATCAGCACAGCCCAAGAGAACACAGTAGACCCTGAACTCCTGCAGGCCAGAAGCCGAAGGGATGCAAGTGTCCCCGGGAAAGGTAGAGGACACCCGACTGAAACATGTGCAAGGCCATTCTGTGTTCCCTCCTGGAATGTGTGTGCTGTTCTTGGCTTTTGTTCCTCCAGAAAGATAGCTTGGCATTGAGCAAGATCTTTGTTATGGTTTGTGTCTGAAATGTCCCTGACTGGGTCATGTATTAGAATGTCTGATCCCAACCTGGTTGTCCTGTTGGGGGGGGGGTTATGGCCTGCTTGGCAGAGGTGGGTGCTCACTGGGGGCTTTTGAGGGATCTAGGCTTGTCCCGTTCCTAGTCCATTCTCTCTGTTGTTGATCTGCCAAGATGTGCGTCTCTCCTCCACCTCCTCTCAGCACCACAGAGCTTCCTGTGAAGCCTTCTCTACCACGACAAACTTAACTCCCTCCAAATCATGAGACAAAATACATCCTTCCTCCCCTGACATTGCTTCTGTTTGGTACTTTCTCCCCATGACAAGAAAAGTAACTAACAGAATTCTGATAAGTAGAGAGCAGGAGACAGTGTGGAGTGAACTGAAGTAAATATGGTTGGGATCCTTCGGTCTGTAGACATGGAGGCTGAGACAGTTTCCATGGTTACACAGACTGCATACAAGGTCTGGCTTAGGTCTCAGTCTTACTGGAGCCAGGCGAAGGTCATGATCAAGTATGAAGCCTAGAGAAAGGCATTTCACTATTGAATTCATGTTCAGCCACACACTTTTCCTGCTGGTTGCGGTGCTTGTTTTTCATCGTGGAAGTTTGAACATCTTCATGTGGTGTTTTCTTCAACACACTTGCCATTTGCACTTGATATTATAAAATCCCAAAGGTCATCTCTAAGGAAACCTGGTCAGCTGGGTGCGCCTGAGCCAGCATTTCCCTGATTTGATTGACCATGGATCCTTTGTTCATTTAGTGTCTTCGAGGACTGTGGGCCATGCTTTTGGGAAGACTGGACTCCAAGCTCTTTAAGGTCCCTGGAAGAAAATTAACCCAAGACAGAGCAAGCTCTGCCTGGCACTGTGGAGTGTGCCGCTTCTGGAACCATGCTGGAAGAAAGTAATGGTTTGCAGAGTATCGGTTTCTAGGCAGTTGTGGCTGAGGACAGGTTTATCACAGGTAACTGGAAGGACAGGAGGAGTGTTGAAAGGGGAACACCATGTCCACAAGGTGCTTTGGAGGGTAGCTTAGTCCATCAGGATCACATGTCTCTTGCACCATTGAGAGGGAAGGTACATGGAGGACATCTTGTGACTCTTGGCTGCAGCAGGTGTACAGTTCTGCATGCGCGTTAGCTATAGAAGTGGAAACTTCTCTTGCATTCTCAGGCCAGTGGGAGTCCATCGAGCCTCAGCATACCCATTCGGACAATATCAGCTGCTTCCTATAGCTTGTCTCAGAAATCCTGGCAAGGCACTCAAGTTTAACAGTGTATAGGCTTATGTTACCCCCACACACACATACACATTTCACTATTTTGAAAAATGTTTTATACCTCTACCTACTGGCTGACTTCTCTCGCCTCCCCCAGCATGCTTACATATCTATAGTGTCCTTTCAATATCACACAGTATGTTAACATTGCACAGCAGAGTATATAGATATGGTAAACTGAAAAATTCAGGCTTAAACTAACACCTTTCTTCTCCAGTACATTTTTAGTCTCTGTTCCTTGTGTCTGGCTGCACCCACCCACCCACCCATCCATCCATCCTTTCTTTTTTGTTTTTTTGAGGTAGAGTCTCACTTTAACCTAGGCTGACCTGGAATTAAGTATATAGTCTGAGGCTAGTCTTGAACTTGCCGAGATCCTCCTACCTCTGCCTTCCAAGTGCTGGGATTAAAGGCATGTGTCACCACAAGCAGCCTGTACACCCTCTCTTCCACTTTCCTCTGTGCTGGGGTGGAGAAGAGTAAGGGACAGAAGGGAGGTTGACATCCTTTGTGGACTGCACCAACAGGATCTCTGTAGTTTCCATTTGGGATTAGCTAACGGAGTCATCACAGTTTTCAGAGGAGAATGAGGCGACCATCTCCACAGTCCCCTTCTCTGTGTTTTGGGCCTTCCTTCCTTCTGTTGCCTCTTCAGACCTAGGCATGGCCTGGTCCCAGCCCTAGGGTGCTGGACCTCCACTTGGTAGTTTCCCAAAACCTTGCTGCAGCTTTGTAAATGGCCCTTTTATTAAATGCTCTTTAAATTACCCAAGAAGAGTGTGTCATGTGTTTCCTGCCAGTACTTTGACTGCTGTACCCACCTTTTCATAACCTTCTCTGTCCTTTTTGCTTCCAGCCAACAGCACCATTCAGCAGAGGGCAGCTCAAGTTCACCTTCTTAAGGAAGCCTCTGTGTTCCAAGGGAGAATGTTCTGGAGAGTCCCTGGCTCTCTCCTGCTGTGTACTCCTGATGCTAGCTAGCGCCATGTTTCCTGAGTCCAGCTGCCATTGGCAAACTGTTGACTCTTATCGAACTTGTCTGGAGGTCAGGAGATAGCAGTCAGCAAAGTACGTGCTTTGTAAGCATGAGGATCTTGGTCCAGTCCACAGTGTCCACATGAAAATGCCAGGCATGCTGGTGTGTCCTTGTAAACCCAGTGCTGAGGAAGCAGAGACAGGCAGATCCCTGGGACTCACTAGCCAGTCTGTCCAGCCTAATTGGTGAGTTCCAGGCCAATGAGAGACTCTGTCGGAAGGAAGGAAGGAAGGAAGGAAGGAAGGAAGGAAGGAAGGAAGGAAGGAAGGAAGGAAGGAAGGAAGGAAGGAAGGAAGGAAGGAAGGAAGGAAAATGAGTTGAATGGTGGTACCTGAAAGGACTCCTGGACTCGACCCACATCGAGTGTACATGAGGTGGGAACTCTTTAATCTCTGTTTTTTAGGAGCAAAGTCTGACAATAGAGATGTTAGAGAGATTGTCCAAGGACAGGCCTGTGGAAAGTACTGGAGACAGTCTAGCTCTGAAATCCAGGTGCTTAACACCCATCACAGCGTGTGCAAAACTTCAAATCGCCAGTTATCACTAGGAATTCTATTTTACTTTAAAAAGTGAAGATAAGGAAATAAAGTGCATTTTTTGCATCTCTTGGAAAATGGGAAGTTCTAGCCATGCTTCATGAAGCGCTTGCCAAAGATACACAGCAACTGCCTTTTCCAGGCAGGGTGTGTGAGGTCCACTATGAAGGTCTCTTCCAGCCTGCCATGCACCTGGCTCCTTCGTCATTTCATAGCAGCAAGTCTGATGCTTGTGCATGGAAGTGATTGTGTGTGTGTGTGTGCGCGCGCGCGCGCGCGCGCGCACTCTTTTGGAAATACATGCCCTTGTTCTAGATAAAATAGTGGACTTGAAGGAGGCTATTCGCTTGTTACTAAACTCCACAAGGTCATGAGTGACCGTGCTCTTGGGCCATACTCTGTCATTTCAAACAGCCTACTCTAAAGCCCTGTGCAGGTGATATTACTACTCCTACAGGTAAAGGAGACTGTCTACTTCACTGCAGTGGTGTGACACTTGTGGGGAGAAAATAGCCATTGTGGGGGGGCGGGGGTAGGAGAGAGGAGAGCCTGCTGGGTAGAGCAGGAGAGTACACAGGAGTTGCAGAGAATCTGAGAACAGAGATGACATGAATTTCAGAAGGCCTGGAGGTTTTGAAGTTGGGCAGGGGAAACAGGCAGAGTCTGGGCATGCAGAACCAAACTGGGAACCAGAGTGGTGAGGAGTGACCAGGAGCTCGGGTCCAGATACACAAAAGACAGAATTCAGGAAATATAAGGTTAGGACTGATGGTCCCCATGTCAGGGTGAGGCATGAGGCAGTGTGTGTTGGAGGAGAGACCGGAATGGGGCTGGGTTCTGCCAGGAGCATGCAGAGCTCTTCCACATCTTCTCCCGTCTGGAGTGTGTATTCAGAGACAAGTGCTGCTGCTCCCGAGAAGTGTGCAGCAGGATGGCTGCTGTGCATGCACCTGCCACTGAGAAGGTTTCCATAGGGCCTGGGTGTGTCTGTCACACAAGTAGGACGATGCCTCATTCGTGTCAATGCCCTCGAAGCCTCGTTTTTTAGTGTGTTCTTATTTCTCTGATTGCAAGTTTATTATTCATCTTACTGTAGCTTGACCTTTATGGAAACAAAGGATACGGGGTGTAGGTTCAACTAGGAAAATGAATCATCTTTCCTAGGAGAGAAGGCTGGGTATTTATTTTGGGTAGTTGGCATCGCTGCCAATGCACAGCTTGTCATCTCTTCAGTTAAATGTACTAGGAGGCAGACCTCACAAACTTCTCCTTAGGAAAGACTGCAGCTGTGAGTACAGAATTGGCCAACCCTGTGTCTTTGCTGAGCAGGGTCAGGGGCTTTCCCACCAGCAGACATCAGTAGTTGTGGATAATTGTTGTTCAATCACCATATAACTTCATGGAAAAGTACAAAATTTAAAGATCTCTTCAGCTTCTACTGTCTTGGCCTTTGGGGACATGTAGAGTGGAGCCATGAGTAAAGAGTAGAAATTCTCGTCTTACCCAAGAGTAGTGAGCTTTTGGGGGCGTCAGGGAGAGAGAAACTTAACCCCAAATAGACCCCCAGCTTTGAGCAGTCTTCCTGATCTCTGATTTCCTCATTCTCAATGGTACACACACTGTCCTGGTGGGTGTGGGATCCCTAAGGGAAGCACCCTAGAAGGTTTCCAGGAAGCCTCTGACAGTATATGGCAATATTGAGCCCTCCCACCCCCCAGCCCTTCTTTGGCCCATCTGTCCCCAACCACACTTGGCATATGATCAATGCTTTCAACTTGTAGCTGGCTCCTTACTACTTACATGACCTCCAGCATGTTGCTGATCCTCTGTGACAGTTCTTTCATCTGTCAGAAGGCATCAGAACGGTGCCCATCTTGTTGGGTTGTAGGAATTCAGTGAAGTAAATAATGTCTGGCATGTAGTAGTTAAATGTTAGTCATGGGATGTTTTTTGATTACAATGACAGTGGGTAGTGGCTGGCCATCTACAGGGTCATCTTTCTGCAAGATCCTGACCCTCCTGTTTCTCTGGTCAGCAGACATTGGTCCCTGAAGTCAGCCTGCCCTGGCTTCCCTGCAGTGTTTGTGTATGTCTCTCCTGTACACTCCCCTGTTCTCGGTTTGCTGGGATGCCCACAGGATTGGACAGCTCAGGACAAGGGCTATCCTGATCAGACCCAGAGGGCTCCCTCACTGACCACACGACGTGCGCACATTGTTATTCAGCTTCCTTCTGTGGCCGTGGACACCTAAGTACTGCTTCTTTTTATAGCCAGCACTGCCGAGCATGCTTGCTGATTAGAAGGGAGGCCTGACAGAGTGTTCATTTGGAAGAGCAGAGTAGTACTTAAGGACCAGGACTATTTCAGACATTGATTGCAAACTCTTATTTCCTAAAATAAAGAGGACATGCCTTTTGTTTACTTCCTCCTACTCAGAGCTGCCATGGAGCCTTTTCTCTGCCTTCACTTTTCAGCTTCTCTGCCCAGAAGTGTCTGAGCCATACCATCATTAACGCTGTGATTTAACCTTGATCCTTAGAACCGTGTCAAACTGCCGCTACTGGCCCAATGTACATTCTAACTTTTAATTGTACTTAAAATCCTATCACCAGTTTCTCTCCCTTCTAGGATGTCTTTCCTGAACCCATTTCATTACATCTAGAAAGATAGGTACATATCTTTTATTGTTATACTTCACACACTACTTTCCACTGAATGAATGGTGGGATCCAGGCATGGAATCCGACTTTCAAGACCTAACTGTAATGTCTCCTGCACTGGTAATAGAATTTTCTGGGAAGGTGGAGGTGTTCCACGTGTATACTGTCCACCAAGGAAGCCGCTGTCCAGTGAGCGCTTGAGATGTGGCTCATCTGACTGAGGAATGAACTTTGTACATTGGTGAATTTAAATTTGCATGTGAGTAGCTCCATGTGGCTGGTGACTACCATATGGGGCAGCACAGCCCCTCAGGACAGGTAAAGAGCCTGAAATGTGCCGTGAATGAAGAAGGGAGGGAGAGAGAGAGGGAAGGAAGGAAGGGAGAACAACGAGAGTGGGGGTTATGACATGGTGAGGGCCATCTGCTTATGCTTTGGTTTGCAAACCCAGGCGTGTCAGAAGGCAGGGGTTGTCTTTCCTATGTGTGTTCCTTTGCCCATGGTCTATGTGCCAATGTATGAAGGCATATTAAGGCTCATGGGAGAACTGAGTCAGATTGGTGCTGGTGATGAAGTCACCAGAGAGAGTGTGGTTCACAAAAGGGTTACATGTCCAGCCCTCTATGTCAGAATGGCAGTGCGGGTGTGGCATCTTCTCCAGACCTTCAAAGTTCATCTGGCCAGTCTGCCTTCTCTGTGACATGCCGTCCCAAGCCCCTCTCAGCTTCCCCTTACACGAGGCCCCTCTCTGCTGGGACACCTCCTTCGTCAAATCCCATCATTCTGTTCTTCCTCTTCCCATCCCAAAGCCCTCCTGTCACTAACTACACAGAGGAAACTACACTGGCTGTGTGGGCAGCACCTTAGAGTCAGGTTTTAGCTTTACAGCCATCGTCATATGTTAACCTGGGTCAGTTCCATAAACACAGACACATGCAGTTTCTCATCTGCTAAGTGACATGATGCATTTCTCAGAAATGTATTATGAGAATTAAGTGATGTTTGTGTTAGCCATCTGCTCTCCTTGAATAGATCTACAGGTATATGTATTCCTATTCACATAAATACATATTAATTTGAAGTCAATTTAAAGTTCAATTTTAATTATACTTTACCTTCTTATGTTGTCCTACACACCTGTTGCACCATTAAATGGTAATCTTGCTAATTTGACCTTCAGCTGGAAATTGCTTCAATCAGGGTAATAGTTAGAAGAAAGGCCTTTTATAAGTAAATAAGTCAACTTTTCATCTTTTGCCTCTTTGCAAATCAAGCTTACTTAAACCAAATAAAGAAAAAGAAAGAAAATAGTGCAAAACAATCCAATCAAAGGCAGGGCAGTAGGTGGCGCTAGTGCAAACCCCTGGGCATGCGTAGGGTTAACTTCCTCTCCTGACACAGATAATGACCCCACAGCCAGCAAGTGCATGCCCCGTCCCTACACAGAAGGTGGCCACACCACTGTACATCCGCAGCTCTGTGAAGGTTGTATGTGGGAAGTGCTTAAAGGAACCCGTCACAGTAGTTCCTGTAACAGGTACTTCCTTGCTCTTGATTAAGGGCCGCTTCAGCAGAGGCATTCTAGGTCCTGCTAGACAACTCTAGGCCTTCATTTTATCTCCAGTCTGCCATGACCTAGCTGCATGAACTTGGACAGGTTCTTGAGGTTTCATTCATGTAGCTGCTTAATAGTCTCTTCTACCATGTATGTCTGCGATGCTGTATGACAGTTGTCTCGCCTTATCCATGGGGAATATATTCCAAGACCCCACTGGATACCTGAAACAGATATAGTACCAACAGGTAGTTTTTTGAGACAAGGTCCTGCTATGTAGGCCTGGTTGTGCTCAAACTTTTAATCCTCCTGCCTCTGCCTTCTGAGTTCTAGGATTACAGAAGCATACTACCATGCCCAGCTCAACCGACATATGCTGCCTGGCTCTGTGTTAGGGTTACAGCTCTGCCATAGGTCATTTCCCTTCCATGAGACAGCCTGGCTTCCTTGCTGGCAGCAAGCTCCCAGCCCTGCTGAAGGCTTGCAGATGGCAGGACCAAGTGCAGCTGGAGGCCTGGGAGGTAGGCCAGGACTCTGGGTACTATGATGATTGGTGCTTTGTCTTGAGGACTTTGGGACTCAGGACTCAAGTTGGGGTTCCCTTTGCTCCTCTGTTAACGAGGTGGCTGGATTTCCAACCTCTGCTCCAATGAAACAGGAACAGTTCACAGGGGTAGGGAGCCCCAGGGGTCATGCAAACACAAAAAGTGAGAGGCCAAGATGTCATCCATCTAAAGGGGCATCTGCTCCTTATGTCAGTGTCAATTTGAAAGGTGGACCGAATGTTTCAAGATGGATTTTGCCAAGAGCAGTGAGTGAGCTCCATTCCTGCATGAAATTGTTTTGGTGTTTTGATATTGGAGCAGAGTCGGTGTGGGCTTCTGGAAGAGTTCAAGAGTAAGCCGTCACTGGGCTGCCTGCAGGCTTTCCTGGCACGAAGCTCTTCCCACTCTCTCCTTGCTGGCTTTCCTCTGCCTGGCATTCAGAGAGACCCTTCTGTGAAAGTCCTTGACCTTGGAGCCCAGTCTCCTCCAGCATCCTGTCGGCACGTGCTGCACATCTGTGCACTGGGTACCGTGCTCTGTGCTCAGTGCTGGAAGCGTGCAGCACCCAGAGCTTTGGAAAAAGCAGCCTCCACGAGTTTGAAGGAACAAACTGATCACAAGGGAAATGCTGACTGAGGCAGGGTCCCAAGAGCCTCACAAGTTCCTCACTGTCAGGAAGGATACAGCAGGGATCAGAGAGGACAGCAAGGACATTCGAGACACCACTGTGACCTGACCAGCCTCTCTTGGGTGACTTAGAAAAGTCATAGCTTGCCAAGAATGCAATAACAGAAGTAGATGTGAGTATAACGCTGTAAACCAAGTCAAGATAATATATATGACAATGGAATGAATCAGGAAGACCCCTTTGTATGCCCGGTGTCATTGGGAAAGTGCCTTCCCTTTTCCTGCATGTGACAGGGTGTAGATGGAGAAAACACTACTCATGACTGCAGCCTGACCTCTGTGCTTCTCAGATGATCTAAATGCCAGGTTCATCATAACCTCCCTCCCCGAGGCTTTGATTTGCACAGGTGGGAACCAGCTAGCACAGCAGCGAGCTAGCTGCAGCCTCATGGGGCCTGGGGTCCCAGATGAAGCATGTAAGCAGCTCTCTCAGCCAGAACCGTTTGCAAACAGTAAAACATGCTATGCAGAGACAGGCATTTCACCCTGCTGACGTCTGGCATGACAAACTGAAAAATATGCCCTTTGCATTCTGTTGGTTTGCGCCTGCTACAGCCCAAGACCTCAAGCTGGCCTCTGTCCCACCCTTTTGTACTTTGAGCCACTGTGACCTTAAACTGCTGGTCTCTCCTGCCTCAGCCTCCTAGTGCTGGGATAAAAGGCACGTGCCACCACACCTCGCTGGGTTGACCATTTTCATACTTTGTGTTCATTCCTCAGCAAATGAAAAGCCATCTGAGATTCTGAAGGCTAGACCAGTGCTTCCTTCCCTGGCCCACTGCAGACCTCCCACCCTCTGGCTCTTCTCTACCTTCATCATAGGCCACCCGTAAGCAGAGGCTGCACCTCCTCCCTAGGAGTGGGGAGGGAGACGCCTGCAGGACTCTTGGTCTTTTTATCTTTGCCCCAGAAGGTTCCAGTGCCCCCGACTACCAACACCCACCTGTGTTTTCCCAAGAGCTCTTTTATCCCTCCATCCACTCCAGAAAGCCTCTCTTTAGAGGCTGAGGGGGAGGAGGGAGCCTGGAGCTCCTTTCAAAAGCTACATGTAAGCCAACAATAACAAGGCACTGTGTGCAGGCAGTGGCCCCAGGACACGTTGAAGTGGGCTTGCAGACAGAGTCCTAAAGATGTCCCGCCTGAGCATGGGGAGGGACCCTGCATTTGGGGGAAGTAGGTCAAGGTCCCCAAAAACAAACCCAGTCAGTAGCCTGCCTGGAGTAAGATGGAAGTTAAACATTTGGAAATGGCCTGCAGAATAGTGTTATTCTGAGCCTCGTGAACTTACAAATGCACCCACGCTTTCATTCTGGGGTCTGAGCAAAGACTGGCTTGGGCTTCAGGGAATAGTTTCCAGTCCAGACCCAGAGCCCAGCCTTGTCTGCTCCCTCTCCCACCGACCCTCTGTCCTGGCTGCCGACCTGCTTCCTCGAAGGGGGAGACTCTGGATGGGGAGCAGCAATGGATGTAGACAGCCTAATTGTTCTTGGCAAGAACCCTGGTGTGCATCGCTGTGCGGGTCAGGAGAATCATAAATAATTTAGAGTTCTGCTTCTCCGAGATGTGATGGGATAAACTAGTGAGAATTTCATTTCATTGTTTCTTCCCAGCCCAAGCTCCCTCTCCCCTTATAGCTGATCATCCCTGAAGCCAGCATCTTCCTTCCAGCTCCTCAGAAAGGAAGGAGGGGGAGCCCTCGCCGTAGAAGCATGGAACCCATTGAGTTGGTATGTAAGGAGCGAGGATGCAGAAACTGCAGCATCTCGAAAGCTGAAACATAAAAGGGCATTTTAAAAGGGAAAATGACGCCAATGTGTTTCCAATATGCACGGCGCAGGAGACGGGTGGAGGCTCCAATGACGCTCTCCTGGGCCATCCTCTCCAGCTGAAGGCCTTTATCACTGCTCTGATGTTGGCCACACATCACATCTCCAAGTCCTTGCTCCAGCCAGAAGCTAGCCAGGGGCTCCTAATGGCTAGAAAGGCATGGACTGTCATCACGACCTTGTGGGTCCCTCTGTCTAGTTCAGCATTTAAATCTTCACCTAAGTCTAGTTCTTGTCTGAGGTGGGCTGTGGGCGTGTGAGCAAACACTTACACTCTCAAGTTGAACTTTTGTTTAGACCTTGTTTTTGAACGAGAGGCTGTGGAAGAAAGTGGCTCAAAGGCAGCAAGAGTACTTCAGCCACTGGCTTCATGCTCTATGGACACTGGAGGGGATGGGCAACCGCAGAGCTCGTGCACAGGGCATAGCACTGCCCCAGATGCACGTGGAACTCTGTGATGCCAATTACCAGCACCTGCCTCCCAGCTTACATACCCTTAGGTCCCTTCCCCCATCTTTATCCCTCCCCAACTTTTTTTATTTTTCATTTTATTTTTAAAAAGTTATACTCTTTTATTCCTGGGGCCTCCCTCAGTGGGGTATGGTATTCACTGTGGGGTCAATGGAGACTTTAGTCAGTCTGTGAGGGCGGGGGAGACTGTGCTCCAGGGTATTCCTACCCACTTGATGGCTCTTACGATCTTTCTGCCCCCTCTTCCACAATATTCCCTGGGCCATGGCAGGCCTGTTAGTGGTCTGATTTAATGTTGAGTTCTCTGTAACCTCTGAATTTCTGAATTGATTGACCACAGTGTCTATCATCATCTCCCTGGAGCTGGTTGTCAGTCTGGCAGTGAGAGCAGTACTTATGAAACTTTCTCTGCAATCTCTCCTGAGCCCTGGCAGGTGTGCTAGAGGTGGCATGTCTTATTGCAAGCAGTCAGGTATCTTTTCTTGTCGTATTGATGGATCTTGGAACTCCTCAGTTTCTCAGCTATCTATAAAAT
>PVHP010039032.1:0-16601 GCA_004024765.1 Zapus hudsonius | reverse complement strand
GGGGGGGGACCAGGCCGGGTGAGGGTGGGAGCGGGAGGAAGAGACCCGAGGCCAGGGCCAAATGCAAGGGTTGAAAGCATAGGAGAACTTTGCGGCCACACCACTGTTGCGTTCTAGTGCATGGGAGGCAGGGCCCCGATGTTGGGGTTCTGGGTGGGAAGCTCTTGTGGATGTGGGGTGGGGTGCGCTCAGCTCCGTGCCTGACCCGGGTGGGGTAGAGCCAAGCGCGGAGAGGTTGATGCAGAGCCCGATGGAGGCATGTTTGTAGTTTTGTGTTGGCAGCTAGGACAGGCGCGGGGACCCAGAATGTCTGCTTGTAGGGAGAGCTAAGAGGATAGTGTGTGTGTGTGTGTGTGTGTGTGTGTGTGTGTGTGTGTGTGTGTAGGGGGGGTGGCTTGGGGCATCCAAATGGCATGATGAAGCAATATGGAAACTGGCATTAACCATGCCTGGGTTGGTAGGTCTCTTGCTCCCATCCAGCCCTGTCCTGATTCTAAGGCTGGCCTGGGCAGGGAGGGAGGGAAGAAGGGAAAGAGGGAGGGAGGGAAAAAAGGGAGGGAGAGAGAGAGTAGACAGCTCCCAGGAGGCAGGCAGTGCCCTGGCTCTCTGTACCTTCCCCACAGAGTCCAGCACAAAGGACAGAGACAGGGGGTTCCTGGGAGCAGAGCCAGACAGCCAGAGCTGGGGAAGGACAGAGATCAAGAGACAGAGGAGACAGAGACCGAGGAGATAGAGGCAGGGAGGCAAGGAGGGAAGGAAGGAGGGAGGGAGAGGAGGAAAGAGAAACAGAGCCTGAGCAGAGCCTGCAGAGGGACCAAGCCAGACCCATGCCAAGTGTACCCACAGATAGGGAGAGCTGCAGACCGTTCCTCTGCCTGCCGAGAGAGGGCGCTGTCTGAGCCTGTACTCTGAGCTGGAGTTAAAGACTTGGGTAGATGCTGACCCCCAACCCTGGTTATAAGACTCGTGTGTGTGTGTGTGTGTGTGTGTGTGTGTGTGTGTGTGTGTGCAAGGTGACAGCTGTTGCCTCAATTGGCCTTGTGGGGCTGGGGGAGGGGTCAACTTCAGGAAACTGACTCCTTCTCCTCCCCCAGCTCCACACCCAGGCTGAGCTAGGGAGGCATACCTCTGCAGGCTGTGGAGTTCTAGGCTCCCAGGCTGAGGTTTTAGGTGGGCCCCTGCCCTTGGGTGGGAGTTGATGGGAACTAGGGATAGGGAACAGAACTGAGGCAGAGGTGGTAGGGAAAAGTGGGAAGGAAGGAAGTATGTCTTGGGCTGTGTTCTGGTCTAGGAGCTTGAGACAGCAATGCAGTGCAGCCTGAAAGGACTCCAATGGGACTTGCTGGTGGGGTCAGAGGTTGAAGAGGGAGAGGGTCCTATAATGAGGACATATACTTAAAGCCACCAGCCTCCAAGACCTCAGAGGCTGCCTGGGGGAACCTTTTGCTCACTCATGTGTTATGAATCCTGCCCCTCTGCTTGGCGCCCATCAGTGCGGAGTTCTGTGATCTGCCTCTCTCTCTTTCTCTCTCTCTTCTGCTCAGACCTCCTCCCCTGCTTCTGCTGAGGCCCCCTTTCAGCCCTCAACCAAGAGTTTTAGGTCTAATTCCTGTCCAGGGAAGATAATTACTTACCTTCCTTCCCTCTGCCTGGGGAGCACAGTGAACTTGGCATTTCTGCTGCAGTTTCTGGCTCCCAGCAGTAGCTTTGAGGACACGATGGGGCTTGCCATCATCACAGGGAGGCTGGGATGAGGCTCCCTTCTCTGAAGCACCATCTCTTTGCTGAGGTCCAGAAATGTGAGAGGCTGCCAGGGTCTGGTCTGAGAGAAGCTGAACACATTGCTTTGACAGGCCAGGCTGTGCAAGGAGCAGGGATGGAAGGGGGAGGGACAGGAGAAAGTACTTAGAAGCCCTGTAGTCCTGCTTTGACTGAGGGAGAAACCTTTCTAATCTCTGGCTTCAAAGAAAAATCAAAGCTTCTGGCCTTTAACTATCAGCTTTCCAAGCCTGGCTATCCTGTGGGGTGTAGCAGGTCTTATTTATTTATGTTTTTTGGTTACTATGGCTGTTTATTGGGGGGAGGGAATCCTACTCAGGGATATTTAAGAAATGAGGTTGGAAATAAAATTCTTTCCAGAAAGTCCCCTGTCCTAAGGTGAGGATGAGGATAGATCCTGATATGTAGGGGGTCACACAATCTGAAAGAGGAAGCTTCCAGACTGAAAGCAGAGATAGAGAGCAAACAAAACAAAACAAAACAAAAAGCACTGGAAATATCCAAGCGAAACTGGACTCTGAAAACAAGAGCCCCTACAATTTGGGTGTCTTGTCGGCCTGGGTGGAGTTTGAGGGACCAACCCTTTGTCATAGAACAGATGAAAGTTCAGTTTCGAGCTCCTGGGTGTGAAAAGTGACTGTCGCTTCTTTGTGAGTCAGTTCTCATGACGTGAAACAGTGTTGTGGATGTGTGATGACCCGGGTTTCCTTGGCTAACCCACATCGGTTCTTAGAGAGGAAGGGGCTTGAAGGATTGATTAGACCTTGAGAAACATGGAGGCCGGTACCTTTGGCTTCCTGCTACCAGGGAGCTTTGAGAGGCTTTTATGCCATTCTACATGAGCTGATCTTTGGAAGACTCAGGCAGACATCCAGAAAGCTTTGAAATGGGTAGGGGGACATACATGTCACACTGGGGACCCTGTCACTTGCTTTTCTCTCCCCCCACACCATGCACTTTGGAGTTTGTGGTCATATACAATTGCTCTGTGTGTTATAAAAATCATCTATCACCCTTCCTGTAGGGTGAGATATCTCCCAGACTCCAAGCCCTGCCCGCTCACTCTTTCAGGGGTGAAGTGTTGGGTGTCAAGCTCAGCCTGTGTGAAGAAAGACTGCTCCTCCTGGGGTCTAGACACCTGTGGTTGCACCTGGGTCCAGTCTGCAGAGTTGGGGCGGTCTCACTAGGTTTGAAAGAGATGCATAAATAAATATCCTACTGAGCAAACTGCAGCAGTGAATGGGAAGGTGATTCAGCCATAATGTTCAGCCCTAAAAGAAGGTACTTTTCAGGAATCAGGAAATAAGCCTGAGGATCAGATCTGTAGCCACATCCAGCTTGTGGGGGGTGGAAGTAATCAAGAGGGCTTCCTAGAGGAGGTGAGAATGGCAGGAACAGTCAAAGTTCATGAGAACCAATAGAAGTCGGAGGTCACTGGGAATTGGGGACGTTTCGGGGGGGGGGGATATTAAAGTGAGTCAGATGTTTTGAATAAATTCTTAGGTTGTCATGATCAGGTTCTTGAGACAATTTTCAGGATTGATAATTACGTGCCCAACAGTGTTAAGAGGACTTTCATATCTCACTGAATTCTCACTATGCTGTAAAGTTGCCACCTTGAGCACCACTGTACTGATGGAAAGATGGAGGGTGGGGAAGTTGAGCAGCTAGAAGGGGCATTACTGTCATTCAACTTCAAATGCCATAATCTTGATTCCTTCAACACCTCCAAGTGAGAAACGAGGAGTGGGTACCATGGGCGAGGGGGCTTCTTTCTGAGCCCATATTGACCTCCTGTACTATCCGGAGAGGTGAAATAAGTCTCTCTGGGTATGCTAACGTTTTTTGTTTGTTTGCCTAGGGTTTTGAATTGTTTTAATATTTTTATGTATTTATTTGCAAGCAGTGAGAGAAAGAAAGAAAGAAAGAGAGAGAGAGAGAGAGAGCGAGCATGCCAGGACCTCCAGCCACTGCAAACAAACTCCAGACACATGCGTGACTTTGTGTATCTGGCTTTAGTGGGTACTGGGTAATTGAACCCAGGTCATTAGGCTTTGCAGGCAAAACTTAACTGCTGAGCCATCTTTCCAGCCCCTATTTTTCTAAGACAGGTTCTCATATAGTACGGATTGGCTTTGAAATCCCCACATAACAGAGACTGGCTTTGAATTCCTGAATTTTCTGTTTCCACCTCCACGATATAGGCATGTGTTCCCCATGCATGGTTTTTAATTTTTATCTTTTGAGACAGTCTTTCCATGTTGCTCAGGTTGACCTTGAACTCATGATCCTCCTGCCTCAACCTTGGAGTGTTAGGATTACAGGTGTGTTCACTATCCTGACCCAGGGCATCGCTCACACCCAAGTGCTTACCAAGTGGTTGGGACAGTTCCTCTGAGCAGAACAGTGGTGGGATAATGGAGTAAGCACTGGGATCCACATGGACCTCCCAGCTCTGTTCCATGTGTGACACGGGTGGGAGGCAAGTCCCCATTCCTCAAGGTGTGGCTTTCGATGCTCGGTCGGACTGACTTTCTCTGGTTGGAAGGACCCATACATACAAATGCTTTTCAGAAACAAAATGAGCCCTTTAGCAACCAGACTTATAGACCTTGTTAGTCAACAAAATGTCAAAGGAAGTCAGACCCAGGAACCAGGCTTAGAAGGTGGGCTTTTATGGATCACTTTGCTTCACCAATCAGACATTAGGCCAAGCAGTGGACACAGTGCCTACTGGGCACAGAGTGTTGAAGAACTGCCAAGGAGGGCAGGTTGCTGGTGTCAGCTGGGACAGGAGCTGGGAAGGGACATTATATGCATCATGGATGGTTGTCATCAGTGGCCATCACTGAAGACTCAGGGTACAGGAATGGGCAGAGGGTACTTCCCTCAGGCCACTGTTGTCCCATCGTGTTTTATTATTGCTCCATTGAAGGAAGCTTCATAGAAACTTTCCTAATCATCTGCCCCATGAAATTTTAATACTATAGATATGCTGTTTATCTCTTTGTATACTTCATGCATATTTGAGATGATATATATATATATATGTATATATATATATATATATATATATATATATATATATATATATATATAATATGAATGGTGGGGCTGGAGAGATGGCTGAAGTGATTAGTAGTGCTTGCTTGCAAAGCCTGATGGGACCTGGGTTTGATTCCCCAGTACGTTCTTAAAGCCAGATGCACTAAGTGGTGCATGTGTCTTTAGTTCACGGACAGTGGCTAAAGGCCTTCATTATACCCATACTCACTTTCTCTCTCTGGCTATCCCTTTCTCTCTCTCTCTCTTAAATAACTCTATTTTTTCCTGATTTTTTTGTGTTTGTTTTGTTTACCCACTAAGAATTAATTAGCAAGAACTCATTTTTCAATGGGGGGCAACATTGCCTTGCTGAGCGTGCAATGCCTTAGGACTCACAGACATGAGCAAAAGAGACAGATTCCTGGGCAGAGAGAGCCAAGAGATGGCAGAGGACAGATTCTGACCTGTCACACCAAGCCTGAGCAGGGAACTAAGTCTCAGCCTCCCTGGGAGCAGCTGAGCTACGCCAAGTCCCATTCTCCCTTTCAGATGAAGATGTGAGGTGGACCAGGTTGGGGGCTCTACCCTAGAACAAAAGGCAGAAAGTCAAAGGAAAGGTCAGAAGCCAAAGATCAGAGGTAGTAGCATCCTAGGTCCCCTGGCTTGTTACAGCTTTTGAGGCAGGATGCAGAAAACAGTTTAAGGAATGGCTTGACTCTTGGTTTCTAGTGTCCTCTTGCATCTGCGCGTGCGCGCATGTGTGTGTGTGTGTGTGTGTGTGTGCGCACGCGCGTGTGTATGATTAACTGCTTGAAGTGAAATTCATCCCGATAGTTATGGTAAATGATGATGGCGATGCTGGTGTCAAGGTGATGGTGGTTATGGAGGTGATAATGATGATTCTGTGGCCGAGCCGATATCGGGTGGGAGGTGACAATGTTGGTGGAATGGTGATGATCGTGTGAAGATGATGATGGTGGTGATGAAGGTGTGGAGGTGAGGAGCATGGTTTGAGGGCGATGACGGCGTAGTGAGGGGATGGTGAGGATGCTGTGGAGGTGTTGGAGGTGAAGATGGTAATAGGAATGATTTGTAAAAGTGATCATGGTAATGGTGATGGAGGTGGTTGGATGGTGCTATGGTAGTTCGGATGGGTGGCCCCATAGACTCAGGCTTGAATCTTGAGTCTCCAGTGGGTGGAGCCCTACTGGGGAACAGATAGGTCCCTGGGGTGCATCTTGAAATCCAGCCCAGGGTGTGTGGAGAGCAGTTTGAGCTTGTTTATGTTTGCTCGTGTTGGCTTCTCTCTCTGCTGTGGATGCATGCTGAGCGAGCCAGCTCTTTCGGCCATGATAGAACTTCTCCTGGACTCTGTAAGCCTGAAATAAATCCTTCCCTCCCCTTAAGCTGCTTTTGGTTGGGTGTCTGTCCAGCAAGTTGAAGCCAACTGCCTCAGGCAGTGAGGATGATGGTGGAGCAGAGCTGTAGTAATGATGATGGCAATTCATGACCTAATCCTGATGCTGGTGGCATGCTGGGGATAAAGACCACCTATAGAAGAGACTCCAAAGCTGCTTTCCAGACCCCTCCTCTCACCCCAACCCTAAGCTGACACCATACCATTTCTCCTAAATAGAAATTGATGGGATTAAGAGATTGGGGTCATGGTCCTAATTTAGGGGGAGCTTGCCCAACAGAACACCACTTAATCTTCCTCCTGGGTCTTGTGCTTGTGTCATTAGAGCTGAGCTCTAGAGAAAGGGAACTGAGGTGAGAGACCCTAAAATAGACATAAACCCTACATCGTCTGTCTGGTCACATGATCAATGAGGGCCAGCATCCTTGGAGGGCTGCACCGAAGTCACAGAGTGGCTGAAAATGGACAAGGTTCAAAATGGTCTTGGAGGCACGGAGGTGATGGTGGTGTGGAGGTGATAATGGTTTGTTGGTGATGGTGATTTGGAGGTAATGGTGATATACATGATAGCTCTTGCATTCCTTGATGTTTAAAGAAGTCATCATTCCCTTGTGCTGAAGAAGTCTTTAAGCACTCCAAGTCTATCAGGAGGATGGAGCAGGTGAACACGGAGTATTATTAAGGAACTAGGCACTAACATCACGGACACAGCATCTTTTGCGTGCAAATGGTATGTGTTGTGTGGTGTGCAAATGTGTGTTCGTGTGTGTGTGTGTGTGTGTGTGTGTGTGTGTGTGTGTGTGTGGAGAGGCCACTGGTGGATATATTGGATGTCTTCCTCAGTTCATTTTCTCCTGATTTGTTTAGACAGGCTCTCTCGCTGAGCCCAGAGCTCTGGCTACCTGATTAGTCAGCCAACCTTGGAGATCATCTTGTCTCTCCACCTTCGCCATGATGTGACACTATGGGCTGCTCTTTATAGGAAGGCTGGGGATCCAAACTCAGGTACTCATGCTTTGTGTGACAAGTTCTTTACCCATTAAGCCATCTCCCCCCTCCAATATTCTTATTAAGTAGGAGTATTTGTGTACCTGGGTTCCCATAGCTAGAATTTCCATGGGACTCTGATTTTTTTTGTTTATTTGTTTGGTTGATTTTGGTTGTTTTGTTTTGTTTTGTTTTGGGGTTGTGTGAACTTATTTGTTTCAGCCCCTTGATTTCTTCATCTGAAAAAATGGGGGTAATAACATTACCCAACTATTAAGGGTCTAGAGGAATTAAATGAGTTACTATATGCAGGGCACCTGGAGTAATGTTTACAGGACACTCAGTGTGAGCTACGAGCAGGAGAAGTTGTGGAAACAATGGTGTCTTTTCCTTAACGTGTACCTGTGCACCTGCTATTCATTTCCAATAACACAGTTTATAGTGTATGGCCATTCCACATTATTGTCTCACTTGGTCTTTCCACCAACCCTACTAGACCGGCAGGATAGACATTCTAGACATTCTGCATGGGGGAAACTGAGCCACCCAGGTTATAAACTGGCTCCCCGTCCAATGGGGTCTTTCATTATACTTCACAATGATACTGTGTTCACTCAAGGGGTTATGGGAGTTTGAGAGCAGAGGTCATAGGATGAGGATGGCCATGGGGTCAGGACTCACCTGGGACTTAAATCCCCATGTGGAAATCTGCTCTGCGTTTCCAGCTCGAAGGTCTGAATGGGTCTGTAGAGTGTGTTGTAGGAGTTGCGTGTAGGCTATGTCCACACAGCATAGCATGTTGTGGGAGGGAGTTTGGGGCAGTCTCATGGGGCATAGAACATTTGGGAACTGTCATGAGTGTCCTGGGGTTGTCGAATGTGTACTGTAGGGTGAGGAGGCTGAGTGGAGACAAGGCTAGTAGGAGGAGCCTTTGTTGAAGGAGGAGGAGACTTGACTCAGCCTCCCTGGTGTGTAGAAAGCAATTGCTGCCCCTACCCCAGGACCCTTTCCTAGGATGGCACTGGTGATGGACAGAGATATTCCTAGAGCTCTGGGGAGGAAGGAGCTGACAAAACACCAGAGACAAGGAAACAGCCTTGGACATTCACCCCTTGAAGAGGGCAGGAGAACCCCAGTGGGAGATGCTTACTGTCTGAGGTTTTAGGAACTCCAGGAATGGGAGACCAGAGGCGACAATGGATGGTCAGTGTCCAGGGTGGGACATGGGGTGGTGATGGGGGGCAGGTATGATTGGGAAGGAAGAAAAATGAGGGGACATGAGAGGACGGCTGGGACTGGGGCCTAGCTGGAGTTCCATTTCCTGTAGAGTGCAAACTCAGGCCATGGCGACAGAAGCCTGGCCCAGGGTCCTTCTCCCAGAAGGAAAACCCTGGGTCTTAAATCCATTTCCAGGCTCTGTGATCAGCTCATCTATAAATCTCCAGGCCTGAAAAATTGGCTCCTCAGGATAAAACTCAGGGAGAGAAAGACAGAGAGAGAAAGAGAGAGAGAGAGAGAGAGAGAGAGAGAGAGAGAGAGAGAGAGAGAGAGAATTCTATGGACCATGGGTTAAAAGAGACCAGCTGTACATTAGTAGCTAGCCCAGCTTGGAGGATGAGTTATCTCCGGCCAGGCCACCCTGCTGCTCGGTCACTCAGCAGCACCAGGCTGATATTTACTGTATATTGGTTTTTAAATTACAGTACCACATCGATCCCCCCTCTTTTACTTCAGCCCTTGCACACTGTCCCCTTCTCGCTCGGTCTTTTTCTGCTTCGACGTCTCTTGCCATCTGTCTTGTCTCTTTCAATTAGGCTTTAATGCAGGGCATTATCACCCATTGTATCGTGTTACCCATGGTATTGTGTTTATATTGCGCTGTATTTATTAGAGCTCACAATGTCTTCCTCCTATCCTGGTGGTATTAAAGTTGTACCTGCAGCTTGGCTTATCTCCTCTGGACCTCGTGACAGGCAAGAAGTAGGGCATTGTCTCCATTTAAATGTGAGGAAACAGGCTCTCGGAGAAGCTGACGGAGTGACCAGGTCACTTGGATTAAAGTATATCATACCATAATAATGATGGCTGCTGAATATCCATTGCTCACTAGGAGTACTAATAACTCTAATATGAGTTATATATTCATTTCATCCTCCCAGTTACTCTGTGTGGTGGCTCCTATTCCTCCCCTGTCTTACTGGTGAGGAAGAGGAAGGCCTGGAGTGGTAATGTTAACCTGCCCAAGGTCACAAAGTGAATAAGAGAGCAGAGTTGAAATTGAAACCCAAAACCTTCTCCTGGATCTGTACTCTTTTTTAAAGCGAGAGAGAGAGAGAGAGAGAGAGAGAGAGAGAGAGAGAGAGAGAGAGAGAGAGAGAGAGACCCCCAGGGTCTTTAGCCACTGTAGACGAACTCCAGATACATACACCACCTTGTGCATCTGGCTTTATGTTGGTACTGAGGAATCAAACTGGGGTCCTTTTGCTTTGCAAGCAAACACTTTAACCACTAAGCCATCTCTCCAGCCCTGGATCCATACTCTTAACCACAAGTCATGCTGTCCCATGTTGTGGTCCTGAGATGAGCTGGGACATTAGTACCATAGTCATCTGAGAGCCAGAGGAATGTGGCCCCAGCTCCCAAGTAGCCTGGATTCAAATCTCAACCATTTCACTTATCATGGGTGAATCATTTAATACCCTGAATCTCAGTTTCTTTTTCTCTAAACTGAGGCTCACACCACAATTAAGTTCCTTGATCACGATTACAGTGGGCTGCAGGGTCTGGCACGTGACATGTGATGTTTAAGGATATGCCAGTAATGTCATTTACATGTGTCCGCTATTTTGTTTTGTAAAGGAGATTCGGTTTCATCAGGCATGCTCATCTGGCTTTCCCCTGCTGTTGCCTTTTGGACAGACAGGCCAGACTCCTTACCGCCCTGTGGTCCTGTTCAAATTCCTATGCAGGCGGGAGGAAGGAGTCCTTCCAGGGCCAGGCCCAGATGTGCAAGGGGGACGAGGCTCCCATAATTCTTTTGATGGAGCTGTCACTACCTGATCCTTCCCCAGCAGGGAGGGAAGACATGTCCTCCCACCTGCTGGCCACAGGAGCCCAGTGAGTGCCACACCAGGGTTCTGGCTCCCTCCTCCCTCAGCAGAGGATAAATGCAGAGTGTCTATGCTGCTGGTTGTGCAACAGTGACATTATTAATGCCGGGCTTACTTGGAAGGCAACTAAATAAAAGAGTTGAGAAAGAAGGATGGCAACAGGAGTCTATAAATTCTCAACAATGTTCAGGAGAATGGCCTATGCCTTGGGGGTCATAAAACCCAGAGTGCCTGCTGGGTCACCTGCCCATCAATCCTCCCACTTGGAAGGGATCTCTCTCTCTCTCTCTCTCTCTCTCTCTCTCTCTCTCTCTCTCTCTCTCTCTCGATTGTGGCTATGTGTGTGTCTGCATGTGGAGGCTAGGAGACAACCCTGGGTGTCAACCTCCGGAATACCATCCACATTTTTTTATTTCTTATTTATTTATTTGTAAGCACAGAGAGAGAGAGAGAAAGAGAGAGAGAGAAATGGGTATGAGTCCCTCTAGTCACTGCAAATGAACTTCAGATGCACCAGATGCACCACTTTGGGCATTTTTCTTTATGTGGGTCCTGGGGAATCAAACCCAGGTCATTAGGCTTTGCAGGCAAGTGCCTTAACTGCTGAGCCATTTCTCCAGTCTCCATCCACCATACCATTTTTTAAAATATATATATATATTTATTTATTTATTTATTTATTTATTTATTTATTTATTTATTTATTTATTTATTTATTTGCAAGCAAAGAGTAACAGAAGAGAGACACAGAGAGAATGGGCATGCCACAGAATCCAGCCACTGCAAGCAAACTCCAGATGCATGGGCCACTTTCTGCCTCTGGCTTACTTGGACACTGGGGAATCGAAATCAGGTCATTAGGCTTTGTAGGCAAGCGCTTTAACCGCTGAGCCATGTCTCCAGCCCAGTTTCCAACACGTTTACCATCCTTAGCATGCTGTGGTTGTCTTGAAGGCGCTCTGTAGCAGTTACCTTCTTGTTGCAGGGACAAGACACCCCACCAGAAGCAGCTGATGGGAGGAAAGGGTTTATTTTCCAGTTTATAGTCTTTAGGGGAAGTGGGTGGAACTAATAAACTTCAGGGTCCACCCCCAGTGAAACACCTCCTCCAGGAAGGCTTCACCTCCCAAAGGCTCAGCAACTCTCCCAAACTGCCACCAACTGAGGACCAAGTATTGAAAACATATTAGCTTAAAGGGGGGGACATTTCATTCAAACCACCACACACTCGTAGGATGGAACACGCCCCCATGAAAGAGGTGGAGAAACTGAGTTATGGAGTGGGTCTGAGATTTGGATAGTGACCTGCACTCCTTGGCACTCACCTTGGAAGGTCTCATTGACATGTATGTTGGGTAAGCAGATACTATGTGTTGAATGGACCCTGCTACATTAAAAAGTTTATTAGGAGGCTGGAGAGATAGCTTAGTGGTTAAGGCCTTTGCCTACAAAGCAGAAGAAACCGAGTTCAATTCCCCAGGACCCATGTAAAGCCAGAAGCACAAGGTGGTGCATGTGTCTGGAGTTCGTTTGCAGTGGCTAGAGGCCCTGGTGCACCCATTCTCTCTCTCTTTCTCTCATTCTCAAATAAATATTTTTTAGAAAATGAAAAAAAAATGATTGTTCTGTTATCATCACTATGGTCTCTATATAGAGGAAACTGACAGTGGGGGGGATCTAGGGCAGGGCTCAATATCACACAGCTGACCTAGACTTGGACCATGCACTTTCACCATCATATTGTTAGCAAAATTCATGGGTATGGGGGAAGTGACCACTGCTGTCACAAGAGGGCCCTGTAGCCTGACTGTGCCCTCCAGTCTAGTGGGCCACCCAGCACATCTAGACAAGCAGGCCTCCTTCTTGGTTTTTTGAGGTAGGGTCTCACTCTAGCCCAGGCTGACCTGGAATTCACTATGTAGTCTCAGGGTGGCTTCAAACCCACAGCGATCCTCCTACCACTGCTGGGATTAAAGGCATGTGCCACCACGCCTGGTTTGTGCTCACATTTCTTCATAGCATAATGGGTAAAACCCTAGTCCCCACCCACAGAGGAGAGGCTTGGGTTAAATGAGTTAATATATGTTAAGCACTTAGAACAGTGTCTGGTATATGGCAAGCACTCAATAAATATTAGCTATCATTATTATTTTTATATCCAGCACTTAGAATAGTGGCCGGCTCAATAAATATTTGATGATTGCTTGAGACCTGGGGCTAAGTCTTCCAGTGAGTTGGATAAGGTTGGTCAAGAGAATGAGCCTGAGGCGAGCAGTATGGACTCTCCGGGGGGCTTTGAACGCCACTGGGTGCTGAGTTCTACCCAAACAAGAAGAGAGTCTGACTCCAACTGACTGGATATTGCCTGACTATGGGAATTTACAAGCATCCTTAGGATTCTGACATCAGAGTTGAGAAGCATGGACACAGGATGGCAGACATGTATTCCTTTGCAGCCCAGGGCGACTCAATGGATAAAGCAGCATTTAGATGGAGGACTGTGGAGGGTGAGGTCAGGGTGGGTGGCCATGGACAGAGAGCTAAGTGTTAGCCCAGGAAGACCCACATACCCATGCCAAGGAGTTAGGGTTCCTTGGTGGTAATGGTGACGAATGGAAAAGTCTGTTAAGCCAGGCCTGGAAGGAAACTGGTCCAGGAATGAATGAAGGACACCACCAATGATGCTTAGGCATGAGGGTCAAATTGCCAAAGTCCGTCCAGCCAGAAATAGCAGTTCAGAGCTAGGCTAGCCCAAGGAGGGTGACCCGTCCATCCACTGTTTTATTTATTCATTCTCTAGGATATCTGAGCAGTATTAGCTGGGCCTAGCAGTGCTTCCTGACCATTGTTGCTCCCAGAAACAACCAAACCTTCATTCTGGGCTGATGGACACATATCCCGAGTCCTGGGCACTAGAAGATTGTCCCTTTGAGCTCTAAGCCAGACCCCCTAAGTGAACTTGAGTAAAAATTCTCTGTTCCCAGTGCCTGCACTGAACTGTTTGGGTCAACCAGGAGATCCCTGAAGGCTCACTTCTCATTTATAATGTTCTTCTGATCCTGAGGTCTAAGTGTCTTTCATGGGCCAACTCTTCCCTGATTCCAGGCTGGTTCCTGTGGCAGCCACGGGATCCAATCCTCTTGGGCTTCCCTCAAAGCATCAGCTTGTCTATTTCCTCATTCTCTGTCACCTGACCCTGAAATGATACTTACATTAGTTGAGGTCCGTTCATGCATCCTGGCTGTTCTTGCTCGTGGTTACCAAGCATGTCGCCTCTAATGACCCCCTCGTCCTCCTTCTTGGAAGCATACTCAGCCGAGCTGGCTTTGGATGGCAGGGTGGTTCTTGACAAAGTGACCTGTGTCTTCCCATGGGACATCCTGTCTGCCAGTCCTTGGAAATTCACTGTCCCCCACAGCTTATGTGGTTAAATAGTTGTTTCCCAGCTGGTGGTGCGATTTAGGGAGGTTGTGTGGAACCTTTCTGGGAAAATTCTATGTCCTAAGAGACCTGTGGGGGTGGGGCTTGACTGGAGAAAACAGATCTCTGAGGAGGTGGGTCCCTATACGACATCTTGTCCTTTCTCTGTCTCTTGACTGCGAATAAGCCGTCTCACACTTCTGCCATCATGGTACTCAGACCACCATGATGGACTGTGTTTCCTAAAACCACGAGCCAAGCTAAATCCTTCCTCCCAAGTATTTAGTCACAGAAATAAGAGAAGTGAAGAGGGATGGAGAGATGGTTCAGCGGTTAAGGCACTTGCCTCCAGTGCCTAAGGCCCTGGGTTTAATTCCCCAGTACCCACATATGCCAGACCCACAAGGTGGTGGCCCTGGTGCTCTCTCTCTCTCTCTCTCTCTCTGTATTTCTCTGCTTGAAAATAAATAAAATATTTAAAAAAGAAATGACAAAAGTGAAATACAGAAATACAGAGTATGAACTGGAACTTGAATGTGGCCCTGCTAAGTGACTTTGGGCAAGCCGTTTGACATCCTTGGTCTTAGTTTCCTTATCTATTGGAGTAGGGGTATAAACTCAGAGACATTGGTTTAGTTCAGTGATACTGGTAGATTTGATTGGGGCATTCAATAGACAGGACACAGGATGCTTTAATTTAGCAGTGTTTCTTTGTGTTAAAGAATGCTTAAGAACCAGACAGGAAATAGAGTGTGCAGAATATCCTTACCCAAAAGCCACCCACACACTCAACTTTCTAGCCCCTAGCATACTCAGGATATGTCAGCTATTAGAGCCAAATGCCAATGTGCCTGCTGACACAGAGAGGCTGAAAAAAAACCCATGTTCTATGGCCCAACTCACTGATACCCAGACCCACAGAGCAAGAGATGCACCATGCACAGGGCAGAACCACCTCACTATAGGAAGATGCCTGGGGTGTTTTCCCAGGAGGCCCAGGTCAGCCTAGGCCAAGGCTGAGATCAAGGCTTAACTCAAAGTTATCTGCACACATTTCTCAGATGATGAGGAAAGTTCGTAGACTGTTGAGCAAAGAGAAAAACCCACTTAGAAGAGGGAGAGAAGAAAGGGGAGGAGAGATCACTGGCAGTGAAGGAAGACTGCGGTTGTCTGGCAGTATTAATCCCTGCATTGCTGCTGTTGGGTGTCCCCAGACACCCTAGAACATGATAGCAACAATGGATTCTCCAGAAGGTTCTCAAGAATTTACCCCAGAATACTCTCTGTTTCTCTCTTCTCATCACAGTGGCTGAATACTTGACCAGAAGCAATTAAGGGAGGAAGGATTTATTTTGGCTCACGGTTTTAGGAAACACAGTCCATCATGGTGGTCTGAGTATCATGATGGCAGAAATGTGATTTTTTTCACAGTCAAGAGGCAGAGCTAGGACAAGAGGTGGTATGGAGACCCATCTCCCCAGAGATCCATTTCTTCCAGCCAAGCCCCACCTCCCAAGTCTCTAGGGACAGAGAATTTTCCTAGAAAGGTTTCACACAGCTTCCCCAAATGGCACCACCAGCTGGGAACCAGATGGGAGAAAATCTCATGGATGCCTGCTCCTGCTACCGTACCTCCCAGCAGCTCCCCAAAACCTCCACATTAGCTGGGCCAGGTCAACACTTGCTCTTCTAGACCTGCTCAAAGTAAGAGGGGGTAATCGAATGTGGAGAACACTCACGTTCTCAAAGCACCATTGATGGAGCCAGGAGGGTTCCCATGTCAATAAGCCCCTGTCAGTGCTCATAGTCAGGGATTCATGTCACACTTAGTTGTTATCACCTTATCTTACAGCCCTGGGTCTCTTGGTTTCTCCAGCTCTACCGCCTGCTGTCCTTCCTCCCCTCTGAACGATAAAGACAGAAAGGAAGGCAGGATTGAAGATTTCTTTGGCAAGATGGGTTTAAGGAAGGAAGTGGTCCTTCGTATATATCATAGGCCAGAGCTGGGGAGGGGGGTTTCTTCTTGTTCCCTGTTGTAGCTGAGGGAGCATCTCTCAGAAAGGCAAGATGGAAAGGAGATCAGCTTGGTCTGAGAAAGAGGAGCTTAGACGAAATGCTCTTTTAGACATGGAGCTTTCCTGGGAGAATTAGAAGCCCGATGCCAGGATGGTATATTAAGGTCTGAAGTCAAAAGGGTGTTGTGGGGAAAGGCTGTGGAAATCTGAAGAACAGAGCTGAGTTGTCCCTTTTATGGCAGAAAGGGGTGTGTCTGGCATGAGAAGTCCCAGAAGCAAGGGGCAGTGTGAGATAAAGGCCTCTGGTCCTTGGGGTCTCCGAGGAGGAGGAGGGGCTGTTCTCTGCTCACAGAAGGGATGGGGTTAAGGAGAGGAAGGAAGGCACATAGATATGAAAATAAAGTTAGAATTCAAGGCTTCTTGGCTTGGGTAGTAGTGAGGGAAGTTGCCAATAAGGTGGGCAATAGGTAAAGACCACCTTTTGGGCTTCCCCTTACCTTTGTAGGGTGACCAGTAGCCCAGGGGAGTGTGTCCTGTTCTTTTCTCCTTGGAGCCAAAGGACCAGGGGGCCTCTCACAATTATCATCTCTATCCTCTCCCCCCAGGAGTCTCGAGGCAGACCATGCATCCTGGCTGTCCTTGGATCTTACAGTGTGACCTCGATCATGTGTCTTGGTCTGTCTGACCCTATTCTGTTTCCTCTACAAAATGGGTAGAAACAGGAGCTACTCAGGGAATATTCTCAGGGCTGAGAAATGCACCTGCTTCTTCCTACCTCAGCTTTACTGCGTGTCTCTTTGGGAAGCTCTCAAAGGTCACCATGCCAGA
>PVHP010039031.1:0-16371 GCA_004024765.1 Zapus hudsonius | reverse complement strand
TGAGAGAACAATCGCAATTACTTTAACCTCCCAATTTCAATTACAATTATAATCTGCCCTGTTTTAATATTAATAGAATTTTGCCTAATCAGAGCATTTATTTGTTTCCATATAAATTTTTCCATATAAACTTTAAGATTGGTTTTTAATAGATTTTTGCAGAATGTCATTGGTATTTTGATAGGGATCTCACTGAAACTGTGGAGACTTAGAACTTTTTTGTGCATTCTTCAATGATGTTTTCATTCGGTTGACATTGTTGAGTGTCTTCCCTCCATATCTTCTACCTTGTCTCTGCTGCTGCGTCTCCCTTCCTATTGGCTCCACTGATTTCCCTAGACAGTTTCATTCCTTCACTCATGTAAGTTTACACATCTGATTCTCTATGAAATGCAAGAACCACAGATGAGAAAACAAGTGATATGAGTCTTCCTGACACTGGCCCGATTCAATGAATGAGATGAACAGCCAGTTCTCAAAAGCTGATTCCTGTGACATGGACTATAAGCACTGGACTGAGTAAATGAGATGAATGTATAAGATTTTAGAGGGAAAGCCTAAAGCTTTTTCCTATTTGGCATAATATTAGGTTTCATATTCTTATGAAATGACTTATCGCTGAGCTACATTCCTCTGTTATTTAATGTGTCCGGCTTTTGTAATGAAAAGATTTTGAATTTTATCTAGGCACTTTTTTGCATCTAAATGAAAAGAGAGGGTTTTTTTTTCTTTTATAGCATTGATGTAGATTACTTCATTTACTGAATAGACTATGTGGAACTATCGAGGTTCATCATTTAAATAATATTTAGAATGTCCTACTAAGTTAGTCTCATAATGTTTCATTTAAGAATTTAAAATATATAGTTATTTGAGAGAGAGAATAGAGGAGAGAGGGGAGGGGAGAGGAGAAGAGGAGAGGAGAGACAAAGAAAGGGTTGCCAGGGCTTCTGCCACTGCAAACACACTCCAAAAGCCTAAACCACTTGGTACATCTGGCTTATGTAGGGACTGGGGACTCAAATGTAGAGTAACTCAGGACTTGGTTTCCAAAGGTGGAAGTTCAATTATAACAATAACAGAAATTTCCTTAGGATGAACTGTGTATATAACACAACAAAACTCTGAGCCAGTTGCTCAAAGATACTATTTACACCCAAGCAGTTTTCACAGTCATAATATGGACCCAAAAGCTGTATCTTCAAAGGAGTTAGGGTTAAAGTTAAGGCTGGAATGCCAACAAGGATGCCTGTGGCCAAAGTCAGTGCAAGGGAAAGATGGAGGCCTTTTGGGATGATCAAAGTTTTACCATGCAATGCTGTCAAGCGTCTTCTTGAGAAACTTCTATTCTGCTCTCTCAAATGTAAACTTGCTCCTTTCTTGTGTAACTTTCAGACCTAAAAATATGTGCACTTGAGGACAGTAGTTACTCTTGTGCCTGGGAGCCTTGAGCTCCCTGGTTGCCCATCTCAGTTCTTCATAGTCTCTTCACCGGCTCTGCCTTGATGGGCTCACTCAAACCCAGATCATCAGGCCTTGAGGCCCTGAGCCAGCTTTCCATTCCCTCACTGTTGGAGTCAGCCACAAGCCGCTGGGATGAATCCCCAAACAAGGCAAAGCTTGGGGGAGGAAAGTATTGAAACTACAGATTGAGGGGAAGTTCTAGAACAGCGAAAGAGGCTGGCCCTCTTTCACAGGTCCGAGCAGAGAGAGAAACCCATCACCAACACCACACAGAACAGCAAACAGGCAGGAGGGGCAAGGAGAGAATTTCTTCCCTTTATACAGTCTTAGGGTGGGGTCTTGCAACCCTTCCCAGGACTTAATGGCTTCCTGAGTCTCTGGAATTTCCTTCCTGCATGGCCCACACAGGAAAGGATGTTTACTTCTAGCTCCTTTGAGCTTCCTTACATCCTTCCCCATACTGAGAGGCTGCCTTCCTGTGAACATCCTCAGAGACCCACCCAAGATTACTTGAAAAGTCAAGTTGACATCAAAACTTAACCATCACACTCATTTAGGGTTTTTGCAACTAAGTTTATCAAGGGTATCAAATTATCACAGAAGTTCTTTTAAATTTCTTGTGTCTATATCTGATTTTGTTGTAAGGTAAGGTTAACTTTTCAGAATATTTAATAATGACTCATTTTATTGACTTATCTTTTTGGAATAACATAAGAGAATTTGCTTTATCTCTTCTCCTTTCAAATATATTCTAAATACAAAACAATCAATTTCGCACTATATACTACTCTGTCATGTGTTGCCTTAAATATTTCTAATTTATTTACAAGCAGAGGGAGACAGAGAGCAGAGAGACAGAAAGAGAGGGGAGGGAAAGACAGAATGGGCACACCAGGGCCTCTCGACACCTGTATATAAACTCCAGATGTAAGCACCATATTGTGCATCTGGCTTTACATCTGGATTTATATGGGTACTAGGGAATCGAACTAGGGCCTTTAGGCTTTGCAAGTAAGTGCCTTAACTGCTGAGCTATCTCTAGAATCTGCATGCATTGTTTTAATTATTATTAAATATAATGTATAGTTTAATATTTCCAATACATCCAACTATTACTAAAAATAGATTCTGTATTTTATAAACTTAAGAAATTCATTGACAATTATACTTGGTTTTTGATATTACAGCAAGTTCAAATAATGTTATGCATGTTATTAATGTTCTTGAATTTATATAATTTTATTTCTGTCCCAGTACTCTTTTATTTCTGTAACATGTCAACAAATGTTCTGCTAAGTTAAAAAATATATATAAAAAAATGACCGGAGATGTAGCACAGCGGAAGTGTGACTGCCAAGCCTGCACAAAACCCTGAGTTTGTTCCCTAGCACATAATTCCAGGGGTGGTGACACATGCCTGCAGCTCTGAACTTGGGTGATGGAGGCAGAGCATAGAAATACAGGGTCATCCTTGCTGAGACACTCTGTGAAGGTCTGTCTATACTAATGTATACATGTCTATGGAGGAAATTTATTCGGCATATATAATAAATTTAAGCTAATAAAATTATTTTAAGTATCTATTGTATGTTCTGTACTTCTATTACTCATAAATTCATGGACACTATTAAATTATTTTTCTTCCTGTTATGTTTACTTATTTTCTCATCCTTCCTATTTTAAAATGCAAAAAAAATTCAGTTTTAAATTTAACACTTTTTGTATATTTTCCTATATATTTTTTAGTATTTTAATTCCTTTAAAAATAGGGGCAGAATGATTGCAAAAGCCACGGGGTGGAAGGAATATCCTGAGGCATTGTCACCTCTACCCCCAACCAAAGAATGACTGTTGTGTTCCTAACCTTCTGCTGAATACCAACAACCTGAGAGGAATGGGGTGGGAGAGAGGATATTAGAGATAAAACAAGGGAATGAGACCAACACTGATTTGTAAAGATCATACTTACTTTACAAGAAGCATTCATTAAAATATTAAAAATATTAAAAGACAACAGTGTGATCGCTAACTCCTCCAGGCACATGTCATGAAGGAACTTTACAGGACACAATCTCTTTCTTGACAGACCGTGAGTGCAAGTCTATGTTTTAGCCAAGGCAATGTGGGTTACTGCTGTGCAGCGTATTTTATGTAAATTTTATTGTGTATGAATTTTATGTTATATAAAATCTATAACCAAATAGTACTCTATTAGCATACCTTCAACGGCGTCCGGAGGGAGTTTAGCTTGTAATTTACACTCCATGTGTAATTTACTTTGAACTGCATTTAAAATGAATGGTAGATGAGGGTGCATAGATGTGTAGTAATGCAACATTGCTAAAATCTTAGTGATATAACCAAGGCAGGAGGCAGTTGAGTATTCTTATAACATTGTTAAGCCAGTGTCATTAATTTTGTGATGATAAATTGGAGAACATAAAAAGAATATTGACTTAGCAATCAGCCCATTTCAGATTATTGTGATTTGGAATTTTGGTGAATTGGAATTTTTGCCTCTTTTTCCGGTCTGTTTCTCAGTCCTAAAGTTTTTGTGAGTTCAGTATTCTCAGCACAGCTCATGGAGAGATTTTATGAGGATGCTGTCTAGAATGTTCCAAGTGGGTGATATTTTACTGTATTTCAACCTGTTTAAGGAGCTCCTACTGTGGAAACAAGATCTCTGAATTCAACACTGTTGAAATCTATTCGCTGCTCCTCTCACTTCTCCCTGCTTCTCCTTTGAATCTTTCCACGGTGAGGGTGAAGGCGGTCTAAGCAGCCCACCTCCTTACACTTGGGATCTTGGCACAAAAGACTCAAGTTATTTCCACCCAATTCTGAGTTTCACTGTGAGTTGCATGCCTAGAAATACATGTTTTCAGATTTTGTAATCAGATGAGGAAGGGGATGTATGCCTTTCTCAACTTTAGGATGCGTGAAATAAATCCTCCTGCATTTCTTCATGGCACCTGTGTTGACCCTTTGATTTACACTCCACGATTACATTCCATGCTGCTTAGTCTCCATTTGACTATTCTGAAGAATAAAATTCCTTAACGAGAAATCTATCATATGCTGGGAGTTAATCTGTTACTTCCTCCAACACACCGTCATGCTCTTATATCATGTCATGCATGCACCTGTAATTTGCATACACCTATGCGAACAAAAAGATGTTTTATGTGATATATGGCTTTTATAATATTTAAATAAGGACAGTAAATAAAATGAAGGACTAAAGTTTAGAAACTGCAAGCCATTCACAATAATCAAGTTGGCTTGTAGTTTTCAATGGAAGTAGATATTTAGTTGCTTGTCACCATATCTGACATCACCTCTTACTAGCAGTCATTGAAACCCTCTAGGAACCTGAGATTCGTCTCAAGCAGCTCAGTATCAGCCCTTCATAACAGACATTGAAAATCCATAGTGTAACATCCAGAAATCACACATCAAAAAGTTTTGAACAGCAATACCTAGAGAGTTGAAATGAACATTCTAAATGAGGAAGATGGGAACATATTATTTTAATTTTGTGTTATTATATACTTGATTTTATGCCATCCTTAGTTACTTTGATTTAAATAGAGAATAGATACTTTGAATGTCTAGAAACAGAAGAGATACTGATGGTCATGATATTTATATATTTGAAATTATATTCAAGTGATTAATCCACCTTGTTCTATACTATACAAAACACAGAACTGTATAATCACAAATGAGCTTTTATATGAAAAAAAAAACTCAGAAGTGAAATGACAAGGACTAGTAGATTTGCAATTAAAATAGAAAGCTAAGGTGGAAAATCATAACATTGTTTCTTTGTCTACTAACTTGGACATTCAAGGCATACTTTGAAGAAATGCAATCCTTATTATTTTCATGAGATTCATCACCTAAATTGAATAAGTAAATACTGACATTAATGAGATTGATCAAGTCTAAAGAGTGTATTTTTGCTTAGAATCCTCAGACAAAATGCCAATCTGAGACACTGTAGGAAGTTTGGAGCTTTGTAGAGGACTCTGGGAAATGGGAGCCTGAAAGTCCCTAAGGTGATGTTATGCTGGGATGGAGGCAGAGCAAAATGGCATGGTGTGTCCTGACACATTATATAATTTGATATAACTTTGTCTTGTGCTTTTTCATAACTTACACCTCTCTTTCCTGGGACCTCGGGCGCTGGGATCACTCTGAGTTCATGTCTTTGTTCTCCTGGCATCAGCAATATAAAGGAGAGATAAGACTTTACCTTTTATGGGTTGGTGCAGTTGACTCTTTCAGGCAAATTCCATAAGATTCTCTGTCTGACCACCTCCCCTTGAATAGGGGGTGTCTCTAACCAGAGGTAAAACCTAATCCTGAAACTGATTGGTCAAATATGGACCAACCAGCTGTCTTTCTGGCATATGTGGCCCAGGTCATAGAATTCACGGAAACAAGGTCCAGCCCTCTCTCCCCCATATGACTTGCTAGAAGAAGGACCTCTGAATTTCCAGGCCTTAGGTAAGCAAGGCTGTGGTGAAGGGGGGGGGTAAGGATTTCTTTACCACATGAACCTTTTTCCTCATGATGGGAGCTCTCTGATATCTTGTCTTCTTCTGCCTGTTTGGCTGAACAGCACAGATTTTGGCTAAAACCTCTCCCACATATTCTCCCCACACTAGTGGATGGAGATCTCTGTAACTTCCCATGTTCTTTTGAATAAAAAGTCTCCCAGTATACCTTATCCTCTGGTGGTCTCTAATTTTAATTCTTTAACTTTATAGACAAGAATTTGGGATACTCATTAAGTTCTGAGGTGCATTGGAAGTAGCTGGGTACACTTTAAGTTCTAATCCCCTCATCCCCTGTTACAAGTTGAACTATTCAGTACAAAACAAATAAAATAATGTGGCTTTGAAGTGGTGATTGGTGAAAATAGTCAATAGAAAGAATTTCTGTTTTTGCTGCCATCATTTGTTGCCCAGTTAAATTTAGATTGGATATATTCAGATTAAATATGATTGGACAAAGCAGAAAGAGAGCTAGCTGTTCAACATTCTGGGTGATGTGTTCAGGCAAGGGTTCTATGTGCTACTTCTGAAAAGTATCTAATTTTCCACAGCACACTTAGCATGTAGACAGCCAAATATGAGCACATATTACAAGTAAGACAGAGGGTTTTCATGGAACACAACCAATGTACACCTCCTAGCAGACAGGAGTAAGAGAGGCATACATCCTTAACAGAAAACACTCCTGCATATAGGGAAATATACATCATAATGGGCATTGTGTCCCCAGGAATCAGCTGATTCAGGCGCTAGGCTCAACTGGACCTCAGAAGGACATGTCAATGCTCCAGTCAAGATTGTTAGAGGAAGCTTTGGAATGGAAGGCATCTGGTAGTGTTTGGAGAGCTCTCTTGCCTAGGTTCTCCAGAAAAGGGCTCTTGCCATATCCTTGCGCTCTAATTGCCTCGTTCTGACCAGACAGTTATATGAGTGAAATCCCTTGCCTCAGGCCCCAGCCTTCCCCATTGCAGGCTTTCCAACTCAGCTCATCCAACCCAGAAATAACACACCATAGTAGCCTTTTTACTGAACTTCTCACACTCTAGGCCATCATAGACCTTACCATTCGCTTTTTTTTAATTGGAAAATTGTGGTTTATTTCTATTTTCTTTTCTATAATATATTTATTGTCACAAATTAGATACATTATATGAGCATATCTTGTGGTGGTACCCCATTTCCCTCCTCCGTGTCCCCAACCCACTGTGGGCCCTCTTTGGTGGACATTCTGGATCAATTCTTTTTTTAAATATTTTATTTATTCATTTTCAAGCAAAATATGAGAGAGAGAGAAAGAGAGAGAGAGGGAGGGAGAGAGAGAGAGCACACCAGGGCCACCACCTTGTGGGTCTGGCACATGTAGGTTCTGGGGAATTAAACCCAGGGCCTTAGGCTCTGGAGGCAAGTGTCTTAACCACCGAGCCATCTCTCCAGCCCCCTGGATCAGTTCTTTAAGGGAAGCCTCTTGCATTGTGAAGGCAGCCGGATGATTCTAGTCTACTAAAGTCATTCACACTTGTTAATTCCAAGCTTTGTTACCCTTCCTATTATCTCCTTGCCTCAAAAATATCTTCTCTTGACCATAGTCTTTCTGCTGGTGACCAACCCTGGGCTTCGCCAAATGTCCCTGTGACATGAAACACCCCTCCTCTGAAGGAAATGTAAAAAGTAAACTGTCTCCTCAATGGTAGTAATTCAGGATCAAATTTTGTATGACTATATACAGATACAATATTATACAGCACATGCATAATATGTTATATTCTATTGATATATGTTATTTTAAAGTATATTCTAGCACAGGAAGAAGACAGGAGGTGCACAAAGTAGGTCTGGAAAATACCAGAGAAACTTATTCTCCAGCACTGCCTTAGGATGTCTTCCTACAGTTTTGGTTGGATATTAGATGCTAAAACGTGATGTTTAAAAAGACTACCTCCTGCCCTATTTGGGCCTCTCTTACCTGATGATGCCCATGACTTCCTTGAGGGCTTACTGCATGAAAATAAGGACTTGATGGTATCCTTCCTTAATGGTTTAGATTGGTGTGTAAGCCCAACCCACCCTCCCCTTCCTGCCCACCCCCAATTCCTAACAACCCTCCCATTCATTGGTTACTTTCCACACTGAGAAATTGATCCAAGAGACCCATGAGGTCTGCCCAAATAAGACAAGCTTCCCTCAAAGCTCTTGAATACACGTCCAGCAAAAGGTAAGAACCTATTGCTGAAGACACCACAGATTGTCATCATACAACACGGGGAGACCCTCCTTAATCCAGAATGGTAACCAGCCCCCAGACGGTAGCATGTGTAATGCTGGAAAGCACTATCAGGGGGAAATTGACCAAAGTTATTCCGAGAAAGCAGAGGTCAATGATACACAGCACTGAATGTTGCTACGAGAATGATGGAGACTGGCAGAGACCAGTAATGCCAACAAGTGCTCACCCATGCAATAGTGGCGCTAAACCTGGGTGGATAATCAAAGGCTTGTTAATTGGCCAAGAGATCCATTCAGAGGCAGGTAATCCTTAGCAGGAACTGGGATCCATGACAATCCCATATGAGGACTAGGAACCTGGGCTCCAAGGGGAAACTCCCACTAACCAGAGATCTACAGAGAGGTTATACTCATTATAATCTTGCCAAATCAACAATGTTTGTCTCATTTAATCTATGCTGATCTCACTCTCCATTGGAGATTCTGTTTGTATTTTTCAGAAGACAGAAAAATCATGGACAACCCAATCACCAACAGGACCAGAGGACCAGAGCCATTTCATCATCTTTAGGGTGGTTCCCGAAAGTAACTTGGTGGTTGGTAACAGGTAGACGGTATGCTCCTACGAGATACCTAAGCAGTCATATGTGCTATGGTTGGGCAACTTGCACAGGAAAAGTAGCATCAAGTCTGCTCAAACCTATGTACCAATAAATCACCTGTGTGACTCTGAACCTGAGCCAGCACCCCTGTTCTGTGCTGCCTCTTGGATTCTCCCTTCAGAGAGAAAATTGTGAGCCAGATGACCCTAGGAGTGAAATGTAACATCATATTTTCTTGTGGTGAATAATTACCAAGTATTAGACCAACCACAGTTACTGTGAGAATAGAAATTAATAATTTCCAAGTCCCCTACAAAGGGGAGAGAAGCACACTTACAGTGGCCTGGTGTTTCTCAGCCTTCTCAGATGTCGCCTTCAGCTGGTTCTGCAGGGCCTCCTGGAGAGATTTCATTTCTTCTCTAGTTGAATAGATAGAGAGCAAAGAGAAGATCAAATAATAATTTTTCTTTGTGCATTATAAGAGTAAGTTTGGCTATCTAAACCTAATAAACTTGAAAATAGAATAATATAGAAACAGCTTACAAACACCATACACCCAAGTATTCTGATATTAAAGGCCTTTTCATGCAAATACCAAAAGCAAGTTATACTGAAGAGAAATCACAATGCGATTATGTCTGATAAAAATCCCACCATGTGAGTCATCTGTGAACTATGTCGTGTGTTACATCAAATCAATTTATGACTTCCAGTTGAAAAGCTAATTTCACTGACAGCTTCAGAGTATGAGCCTGCTGACTGAAAACATCATCATAGACTCCTGAAAGAATAGAATTATTGTTCTCTGATGGTGCTCATAATTGATTAATTCTGTAGTATTGTGCTTTGGAATTCCTTTATAATGCCTGAGGTGTTACTTAAAATTATAGGGAACAGAGGTTCATTGCTAAAGTGAGGACTGACTCACGTAATTGGCATATTGATGAAAATACATACACATTTTCTCTGTTCATTAATCATTGTCTCCTATTAATGAAGCAGGGAGAAAGACCCTTTCTTCCTCAAACATCCTAATATTATAGAACCCCTTTTCAACTCCCCACTTTTAAGAGATCAGATTTTTAATAGATCTATCTTAATATCAGACTTTGAAGAAAATTTCCTGCTCAAGAAATAATGAAGAAATTGCTATAAAATTTAAAAAAACATTCAATTCATGCCACTGGTATACGAACAGATCACTGACTCAGTAAAAATGCATGTTGGTGATAAGTTTCAGGATCAAGGTGGAGGAGATACACCATTAGTCTGTAGATATTTCCACTACCCTGTCACCTTGTGGTTATTGAGTCAAAAAGGAAGGTTTTGGAAATTAAGAAAAAAATGCTTAAATACAAATTGAGAAGAAAGGAAATCTCAACAATCACATAAATGCATTGAACAACGATTCCATATCTGAAGGATGTGAATTATACTACCTATATATAAGATAGTTTATTATGGGACAATAAGAAAATGAATATAAAGGGATTTATGAAAACCTCTAGTTAATATACAGAAAATATTAGCCTGATATTAACTTAAAATGCCTTGTTTATTACATGTGAAAATCCATCAGTAATTAAATATTCTGAGGATTCTATTTGCATTAAGAGAAACACCACACCCCATCATTCATTTTCAAGTCTAAAGTTTTATTCTTTTTCATGTCATCTACTGTGGTTAATGATATCACATCTCTCTATGATGGACAGACTTATCAGGGTCCATAAGTCCATATTAATAGCACAGGAAAGTGTCAGGTGTCACTGGCGTGCAGACTGTGACATACAGACAAGAGACAGCTTCAGAGTCACCAAAGAACTTGGTGGAAATGAAGAATCTGACCTTAGAGCTACTGAGCAGACCCTTATCCTCACAAGATTCCCTGGTGCATCTGGTCTGTACTCCAGTGTGAGAAGCACATAAATGAAGAATGGTTCAATTGCATAAGATTCCCTGGTGACTCCCGTCTACACTCACATCTGAGCATAAAGATTAATGAATTCATTTATCCATATTGAAGGAATTTGGTGAATTTCGTGGGCATACTTTGCCATGATTGCAATGACTAAGGGAAATGAAATATTTGCTAAGAATGGAAACCATAGTCTTACCTTTGCTTCTGGCCTAATTCTAGAAGCTTCTGAACATCTGTTTTGGAAGTCTGTCCATCATTTTTCAAAGACTGCAAGAGAAATTGGAAAAGGAAGTCTTATTTTGGTTAAGAAATTGTGACTCATTATACCATTAGCTATTTAGCAAGATGTATGAAGACAGCTGTTTTGTAGAACAAGGATATAGCAATGGGTCCTGAGTCATACCCAGCTCTGTGGTCGCACAGGGCATGGATGACATCTACTCAGTATGCAATAAACAAGGCCAGTATGTGGATGGCTATGAGCTGAACATCAGCTTTTAGAGGTGGGATGGGAGAATAGCAGCTAGCTCTCTATCCCTTCTTCTCTTCCTTTGATTCCTATCGTGTTCTCTGAAGGCAGGTTAAACTAGCTCTGGAATAGTCTCAACAAGCTCAAGGGCGTATCGATAATATCCACTTGCAAGTCAGAAAATATCCCAGCTAATGAGGAAGCAGTCAAGAGACAAGTTTACTTGGATTGCTCTGTACCGTTTGAGTAATGTGTCAGGATGCATGAAGACATGGAGCCATGGAGAATTGTAATTGGTTTCTGTTGCTATGATTTTAAGAAAAAATACACACCAGTTCATTAGTCCTTATATAATTTGGCAAGTCCAAGATTCACAGGCCATCCATTAGAGAAATAAAGTCTTCGCCTCATAAAGTATTTGTCATAATAAACCTTCCCTAATAACTTTGATATTCATAGAGAGTAAGCTGTCTAGTAGTGTAACCTGTCATTCCTGACATAAAAGTTTAAAGGGAAAGGCAATAACAGTTCTTTCAAGACAGCTGGGAATATAGGGAAATGACAATCACAAAATGCAAGAGCTTTGTTAACATTTGTTTTACAGATAAACAAGTGTTTCAGCTTGTGCTGAACAGAGACAAGTTCAGTAGTGTTAGCAATGTTACAGAGATGCAATTTCTTCCCTACCCCATCTGACTGAAGGAGCCCTAGGTAAGTTGCCCATAAGAATGGCTCAGTGTTTTGGGGAGGAGCTTGCCATAACATACAACCAGAGCCTTGTGAGAAAGTTAACAATTCATGAAGAGCCTCATTCATGGGAACAACTGAGCAGCCACATGACCTCTTCATTTGAAAAAAGTAGGCATACGGGTTATAAGGATCTTACATTGCACAGTTAATAGGTAAGTCTGCAAAAGGAATGCCAGATGTGTAAAATAGATCTACTCAAAGGAAGCTCAGACACAGAGGACTGCTCCCAAAAAGCTTTTGCTTAAATAAAATAAATAAAAAAAATAAAAATGAATAGGCCTAAGGAAATAGTCAGAATAAGTGAATGATTGAAGCTCTGGATTCAGGTGCCAAACACACCCATACACATACACACATACATACACACACATACATGCACACATACACATACACACACATACATAAACACAACATACACAACCACACATACGGACATACACATACATACACACGCACATATACACACACATACACATACACACACATACACATACACACATGCACATATACACACATGCATACACATACCCCAGACACATGTCTGTAGGGTTAAACCATTAAAATAACAAAAGAGGAAACAGAAAATCACATATATTCAGATGGGGATTTTCAAGGCCTATGCAATTTAGAGAGTTGTGTTGTATTTGGTGGAAATTTTGTCATCATTGTCCAGATAATTGCTATATAATTACTTGAAAACAATCATGAATCTTCTATTGATACCAAGATTTGATTTATTATCTAATTAGCAAGCATTTTTTATTGATTGCCCTATATTTTTAATTATATCCAGGTGCTATAGTTACAAAGAGGTACAGGATTTTCAAAGATGAGAGCAAACTTCAAAAGCTCCTGCTGTCTTTAAACTACAATTGGGGAAAAGAGCAAACAGACAGACATGTTGAATGGTGTTACATCAAACTCTATCCCCTAGGGAACCACACAGCTCTTGCTATCTTGAAACAGAGAATAAAGATGCTCATAAGACTGGGCCACTAATATTCCCGTGTGGAGTGGGGGTAAGTACCCCAAGGCACTAACCAGGAATCTACCCTTCCTGAGAATATACAAGCAATTGACAATTGCTGGGGGAGAGCAGAGGGTAGGAATCTCCTCCTATATCACACATGCTCCTGGAAGTAAATTCGAACAACTCCATGAATGTCCAAACTGAACTTAGGTGGTATTGGTTTTCCATCTGTTGTTGCTGAGCTACTTGGGTGAATAGATGTTAACTCACAATCATGGGTTTTGTAGTTGTTCACTTAGGCAGTGTCCTTACTTTTTATCTCTGTGATTTATGCATTTCCTGTACTCTCTTCTACGCTTAGTGAGTTTAGGAACATCCTCATTTTTGGAGACTTTGCTAAGATTATTTTAGAAGATTAAAAATCCTAATAACAACAAGCTAACTAAACAAGAACTGTAATCTCTCTCGTCCATGGAATCTTTCTTTCTAAACCTTCCAGTCTGTTTTCACCTGTAAAATGAAACTAGTTAACTACAATAGACTTCATGTGAAAATTAAATGAGAATTATGGAAAAAAGAATCCATGACTATGATTAAACTCAGCAAACCTTCATGGTTGGTGGCTGACACCACCTCATCCTCCTTCTCCCATCATCATGGGAACAGGAAGCTCCACCAGCCTGTGGACCAAGGTAACCCACATGGCTCAGTTCAGGAGTACACAGGAAGATTCCAGAGTGAAAACCTTTCATTTAAAGTCCGGAATATTTAACGACTTTCAAAATTGAACTTATTTTCTTTAAACAAGATTGCTCATGGGTAACAAGGATAGAACCACAATAATAACAGTGTTACCTTTCATACACAAAACTTTTCGCAAACATTAAGCATCCAGTGTATGCAAACTTTAAGATTAACTATTTAAAAACATGTTAGTTCACAAGCTATTTTATCTGAAACAGACCTTGGTTTTATTTCATTTTCTTATTGCAAATTCACAGCGTGAGCACATTTTTGGAGATGATAGTCTCCTTCCTCAGACATCTCTGTAATGGAGTTATTGAAGTATGATCAGAGCTCTCCTATGGGGACCTAAAATTCTCCTCCAAGTGTCATTCCGATGTTAAGTTAACTCTCAATATAACTGCTTTGAAGAATGCAGGCATCAAATGGATTTTGAACACTGGGAGGAACTAAGTGGAAACCAAAGCTCAGAGATCTGCCATGCAATCCACTTTCTCCCTTCTTCACCTGCATACCACAGGACGCTTGACTGAATTTCAAACTGCATTTCTGTTCAAAGCTCAATTCTAATTAGTAATAACAATGTCATAAATGCGTCAAAGTCGCTAGCAAATAATTTAATCCGGGTGACTCTTCCCTCTTTAATTCGTAGAAAATCCTTTCATCTCACCTGTAGGTTGACTTTAATCCCATCAAGCTCCCTGGAGGTCTTTGTCAGTTGATGCAGGATGGTGCTTCGTTCCTTGAAGACTTCCTTCAGCTGTTTCTCTAACTCTTCATAGTCCTGTCTAACACAGAAAAATAAGGATGAGGGCCCTCTCACCCTCCCAGGCAGACACAGTCATGATCTGCAGCCTGAGGTGGAGCAAAATAAATATTGGAGGGCTTTGGTGGTGGGGGTGTTTTCTGTTATCTGACAGGTGCATTGAGAAAACAGGCAGGGCTATAACAAATATTTTCTGTCAGAGACAAGTATCCAGGCTCCCGAAAATCTCCACAACAATATGGTCAAATGGCTACACATGTAACATAGATAATCAGACATGCCTTTAAAAAATGGATGCTTTCCGTTCCAAAACAGTAACCTCTCCATGGCTGAATTTACTGTGCCAGAGAGATGATGTCGAGTAGTGTGTCTGGGAGATGTAGGTAAACTTTCACAGGAGGAACACACTCATTGGTGGAGCCTGACTAGAAAGAACGGCACTTGCTTCTCTTGCCCCTGTGAAGAAAGCCCAATGAAAAGAAATAGCCTCCCAAATATGTCTATGGAATACTATTGCTATCAAAGGTGAGCTGAGAAAGGAAAACCTCTATGAAAATCATCCGTAAGTGTGAAACTTTCAACAGAGAAAAGAAGTTGCCATGGGAGATGTGTGTATATATGCTCGATTCTGTGTGTATGTATGTTGGGTGAGTGCTAATGAGGCGAGAAAACAATTCTTTTCTAATGGAAACCAAACTTTTATCTACTAAAAAAGTAGTTATAATGATGAATGTTAGTTTGAGCCCACATGAGAGGTAAGCATTTAAGGAAGACTCACACTAGAAAAAGTGACTATAGTATATGACATGAAAGAGAAAAACGAGTGAGTAATGGTAGAGTGGAAAGCCCTTGTAAATGCTAATTAAAAACTTATTTGATATTTAAAAGTGAGTAACTATTAGACAGTTTAAGATCCTAATTGAGAAGTGGAAGATTGCGTGCTGACGTGAGGATGTGGAAAGAAGAACAGCATGCAAGCCTTGTAAAATGGTGTTTGGGAGCTTGGGCACTGTTGTGAGAAACAAAGAGAAGCAGTAGACACATTCTAAGCAAGAGAGACCAGGCAAGATTTGTGGTTTAGGAAGAGTCCTTTGTCTGAAACATAGAGAGTCAATAGAAGCACAGAAAACTCTGGGGAAAGAGAGATGAGTCAGGAAGTTTCCCTCTTAGTCACCCAAACATGAGATCATGGCAGATGAAATAGCTCTGACGCAGCGGGGACAGGAAAATGCAGTGTGACCAATTTCTACAAATCCTGAATAAAGTCTTTAAGCTATAGGCTTTTGTAAGTCATTTTGATCATATGCTCTGTGGGGAAAGACGTGGTGGGGGATGCTTGAATGATCAAGTTTCTGACTTTGGCAATTGTTGGATTCAACTCTTCAGAGAGAGAGAGAGAGAGAGAAAGAGAGACAGACAGACAGACAGACAGACAGACAGACAAAGAGACAGGTCACAGGAGCACATTTTAATTAAAGATGGGTTATATTTTCAATTTCACTGTGAACTTGAAGAAAAACGCCCCACTCTAAACTTTAGTTTCATACACTGAGAGAGTCAGAGGAAGAACAGGCGTGCCCGGGCCTCCAGAAGCTGCAAAGGAACTCCAGATACATGCAACACTTTGTGCATCTGGCTTTACATAGGAACTTGAGAATCAAAGTCAAAATGCGTTGTGTTTCATAGGCAGATGCCTTAATAGCTGAGTTATCTCATCCAGCCCCTTCATTTCTTATTCAACACACTGATACTGATGTCGCTCATATTTTGTGCTCAATGGAGAAATTTTTATAAAAGCTTTGAACCCCACTGTAAATAATGAATTAAAAAATATGAGCTACACTTCCAAGAATTTAATGAGTTCCATACTTATTCTGAAGAATTATGAAACATCTGGGCC